>VYZP01008096.1:838-44708 GCA_013400635.1 Hypocryptadius cinnamomeus | reverse complement strand
CGGGCGCCGGCGCCGCCACGAATGAGGCGGGCAGCGGCGAGCAGGAGGCGGCCCCCGCGGAGGAGCCGGCGCGGCAGGAGCCCCCCGCCGAGAGCAGTCCGGAGGGACCCGCCGCCGAGTCGGCGGAGTAGTAAGCGCCGCCGCCGCCCCTCGCCGACGGACTTTTCTTCCCCCCTGTTTGTTTTTGGAGTGGTGCCAGGTACTGGTCTCGGAGAACTTGTCTACAACCAGGGATTGATTTAAAAGATGTCTCGTTTCTTTTTTTTCTCTCCCCCCGCAGCTCCCATCTCAAATCGTTATATGTTGCCGCCATTCCAACGGGCGGAGGGGGGCTCCCCTCCGCCTTCCTCTCCCATCCTTTATATTTTGGTTTTTTTGGGGTTTTTTTTTCATCAGTATTAATGTTTTGTTTTGGTTGGTTCGGTTTTTTTTTCGTTGGTTTTTTTTGCTTTTAAAAATTTTGTTCGTTTATTTTTAAATTTCATACTTTGCAACTCTTTTCATATTATAAAACTTTTGCCGGTCGGTCTATGGACATGCCCATATATGAAGGAGATGGGTGGGTCAATAAGGGATATCAAATGAAGTGACAGGGGCCGCAGTGGGGAACCCGGGGCGCGCAGCCCTTGCCGGGAGCGCGCCCCGCCAGAAATGATGTAAGGGGTTAGTCTTTTTTTTAAAAGAAAGTTATTACGATGTATTTTGTGAGGCAGATGTTCTATAAGGTTTACAACACTACAAGTCTTGATTAAGAAGGAAAGGAAAAAGGAAAAAAAAATAAAAAATAAAAATCAATACCCAGATAAAGAGATCATAGTCTTAGAAATTCATTTAAACCATAGGAACTTTTCACTTATCTCATGTTAGCTGTATCAGTCAGTGATTAAGTAGAAATACAAGTTGTATAGGCTTTATTGTTTATTGCTGGTTTATGACCTTAATAAAGTGTAATTATGTATTACCAGCAGGGTGTTTTTAACTGTGACTATTGTATAAAAAAAACAAATCTTGATATCCAGAAGCACATGAAGTTTGCAACTCTTTCCACCCTGCCCATTTTTGTAAAACTGCAGTCATCTTGGACCTTTTAAACACAAATTTTAAACTCAACCAAGCTGTGATAAGTGGAATGGTTACTGTTTATACTGTGGTATGTTTTTGATTACAACAGACAATGCTTTCTTTTCCAGTTGTCTTTGAAAATAAAGGAAAACTCTTCAGATGCAATGTTTTTTTTTTTTTTTTGTGTAGCATCTTGTCTATCATGTTTTTGTAAATACTGGAGAAGCTTTGACCAATTTGACTTAGAGATGGAATGTAACTTTGCTTACAAAAATTGCTATTAAACTCCTGCTTAAGGTGTTCTAATTTTCTGTGAGCACACTAAAAGCGAAAAATAAATGTGAATAAAATGTATAATTTGGTTGTCTTTCTTTTATGGATACTCTGGTAGCTTAAAGGGACTAGCCAGTATTGCCTAAATTTGTACAGAGACAGTCATGTGTGCTGTTAGCACTAGCTTTGAAAAGTACCTTCCTGGATCTTGGTCTCTGTAAGACTGTGCATTTTACAGAGAAAGTGTGCAGTGCACCAGGTAATTTTTAGGCTTTTCTGGCTATAAAAAGAAGACTGGAAGGCAGTCTGAGCATGTAGTGTATGATTCTCCTGTCCAGGCTCCATCTTGCTTTTAAGACCAGAGGTATCCAGTGTATGAGGATCTTGCCTCTTGAGGAAAATAAGATTTCATTTGAGTTGCTTGGGTGGGGCACCGAAAATTTTATGCTGAGTTGCTTAAAAATTAAGCTCTTGGAACAGCTGTCCCACTTAGGTCTTGGTATGCTGGTCCTGCTTTGGTACCTCAATGATTGTCTTGAAAACTTTAGCCTGGAAGGAGAAGGGGGAAACTAACACTGCCATTCTACTTAAAGTAATTACAAGCAATATTTTCTTTTTTTTCCTCAAGTGCTACTCCCAGGTACAGGTGAGTTTCAAAACAGATTTCAAAATTTGTCAAAAAAAAAAAAAAAAAGAAAAATTACTTGGTGCTTGCCTTTAATTGTTAGGCTTTTTGGCTAATTTCCAGCATATTGCTCAGGGCAATTATGCCTTAATAAAACCGTGAGTTCATGTAAGAAAAGCAGCAGTGGTGTTTGGAGGGTGGAAATTGATTCAAGAAAGTGTTGCTTCTAAGTTTATAGGAGAAAGTTTAGTGTTACACTTATTTGCTTCCACCATTTTCAGCAGAAACTCTTTGGAAGCAATTATGATTCATTTTATGAGAAAATGGCACGTTAGCACCTTGTTCCCTAAAGAACAAAGCCTAAACTGAATGAAGTATAGTAGATTTCCTGCTGAATGCATACTTCTTTTTGTTTTGTTTGGGTTTTTTTGGTTTTTTTTTTTTAATTCAGCTGTCTACCATTTTAACTTTGGCTTGTATGTACTCTAGTTGCCCTGGTATTCTCTATAACTTTAGAAATGTATTGAAACTATGCTATAATTGCTGAGGGACAAAAATAAATGGATGTAAAACAAGATCCTCCACACCAGTGTCATTCTTGGAGTACATGTGTTTGAAGTCTAGTGCATAACTGCTTTGCTAAGGGGTTTTTATAACATGGCTGTAAAAACCTGTTCTGAGACGCATAATGTCTTGGCCATAGAGTCAATGTCTCTTTTTAATAAATATATATATTTGAATCCAAGGATTCCTAAAGAGAAGTCTGAATTTCTTTTTTTTTTTCTTTTTTTCTTTTTTTCTTTTTTTTTTGTCAAACTGTGTATGTACATATGAAGAAAAGAATTGCTAGTAAAGTTCTTTTTCAGATTTTTCTTAACCTCGCAAGCTTTCATGTTTTTTCCGCACTCAGCTGGTGGTTTCTGAAGCACTTCCTATTCCTGGGAGTGCAGAATTGCTCTTGCCCCTGGCAGATGGACTCTTGGCTTGGGGCTTTGTCATTCTGTGGCTTGACTTGACTTGAAATATATTTCAAAGTCCTAACACTGGTAGAGTTTCAAAAGTGCATCTTAAGAACACCAGTTGCATGGTCTGCTCTTCCTGTCCCAGCCGTTGGGTGAGATTTGATGATGCCAGTTTTCCACTGTGTGGTTTAAGAAGACAGAAGTCAAGAATTGGCTTGGAATCATGGAAATGGAGGAGTTCTGAACTGCTACCTCCTGCCAGAGAATTGTGCAGGGGCATCTTTTGACCCTGGGTTCCCAAGGCACTGAGTAGTCATTTCTGTGGAATTGTGGAATATCCTTTTTTATGCACAAGGAAAATGAAGGGGCTGGGTGTTAGTGACTGATCATCTTGCTGAGAAAGCTTTATTTTTTTTTTTTTAATGCCTTAATGAAAATGCTAATTATAATAAGTATTGTAATTTCAACAAATTCTTTCAGAGCATATGTGAATTTAAAATGTGTGATTTCAAACCAATTTTCCTATATCCTGTTTCTTTTTTAAGCAGAATATTATTATTGCTATAAACATGGTAATTTCTGTAGTGCTGAAACAATGTCATATTTTTAGGTAAAACACTGGAATCTAATTTTGCCTGATTAGGGGCTCTAGAGATTTACTTCTATTGTTTATCTACTTACACTGAGACAACAGTTTTCCTTGTTCAAGAATGTAACCTGGTTGTACAAAAGTACTTTAGATCTCATGCCTATCTTGGTAAAATCTAAACTACATTTCAGACTTTACAAAACAAGATGTCTTACCTCAAGTACTTGAGTTTTGTATTTGGTCCCGATACTTATTAATGTGAAACTGTAGAGACTTTGCCTTCAGGCAAGGAAGCAAGACAGGAAAAGGGAAAAGTGAGATGGGTGAGGGAAGTGGAATCCAGGCTGTGTCTTCTGCTGGAGTGCCATCACCTTCTTGCTTGTATCCACAATCCTTGGATACAAATCTTGTATCGACTTCTTCCATATCTAAAAACTCCTGTTGGTTGTATTAGATACAAGTGTTGCATGTGTATTTTACTCCTTTATTATGATGTTGTCTATGTTTGAAGAATGTTTTTTGTTCTACAGTACTGTTTGAAACAGCTAACTCTTGAACATCACTTGCAGATGATCAGATAAAGGTTGAAGGTTTTAATCTGTTATGATCGTTTGAGTTTTTCTAAGTTACAAGTCCTTTAATATTGCCTTTAAAAAAATCTAGAGTAACATATATTCTACTCTGAAACTGTAAGGGTGGTTATCAGTTTCCTGCAAAATTAGTCCTGTGAATTCGGTCTTTATGCTATTTTGCATCGTGAAAGAGTAGTAAAAGGTCATCACTGGCGGTATTGGACTGGTTTCAGTGTTTGTTTTGAGAGACGGAGGTGAAATGTGTTTTTCATAATGATGTAGCTTAGTTGAAAGCATCCTGATTCTAGCTTAGGACAATTTTTTTTTTTTTTTTTACCATACTCAGGTCACTGAGATAGAATAAAGCAGGTCCTTTTTTTTCCTGAAGTAAGAAGCAAGTGAAATGGCACATTGTTTATAACATGGTGTAGACAGTGGGATTGATTTGTTCTCGTTACAAATCTGAGATCCTGGGATAGCTGTCAGTGAGTGGGAGCTATTGGCATTGCGATGAGTCCGGCAGGGCAGAGGCAAGCAGGCTGCTGTCACTCCAATGAAGAGGTGGTGCTACCAAGAAGTGCAAGGTTTCTGAAAGCCTGTGTATTGGCTTGCCCCAGGGAGAGCCAGGGTGGTGGTGAGCTTTTAAGGCCTGTTGCTTGTTTGAGGATTGAGAAAGGGAAGATGTAGCATGATGCGTTTACTGGGGCAACTGTTGAGATTGCTCTGAAGTGGAAACATTGCCTTTTGGGAAGGTCAGAGGAGGGTTAGCAATGGGATCCAAGTAGCAATTATGCCTAAACAGAAAGGTGACCAAAGTATTGCCCTGTGAATGAAGTACAAAGTTTGAAATACCTAAATTTGGGCTGTATTGTTGAGTAAGTATACTTTTCATACAAAACCAAGAGATATTCTTTATACAGAAGAATTCAGATTCAGAATGCCCTGGTTTTAGGATCTCCATAATGTTACCTGGTGGAGGTGACATAAAGGTTAAGTAAATGTTTTTAGAATGTTTTGAAGTCTTGAGGATGGTTACAGGTATTATTTACACATCTTTGCTCTCAGTCTTTGCTGCAGGAAGGCGTGTTTATCCAAAACAGGACTATCAAGGTACTAGGTGAAACAAGACATTAACATTTGCAATTAAAAAGACACAAACAAGATATATGGAATGTTAGTTCTAAGATATGATGAATTTAGATAAAATATCAAAGACATTATTAAGTTAAAAGGAGGGGGGAGGGTTTTGTGGTTTTGTTTTGGTTTGGTTGTTTGTTTGTTTCACCTAACACAATTTTGATTTTAGAACTGCAAGTATAGGGAAATCTTACTGGTGATGTATGCATTTTTATCACCAAGTAGCAAATATTCTAGGAGTTAGGATTCTTAGGATAGTTCCTGTGGCCATGTATGTGATAACCTGCACTAGAAGAGTGCTGGAGAGGGAATGTTTTGAGCCAAGCAATGCCACTTTCTGGGGTATTTTCCAACACCACAGCTGATACTGTGGGTAATAAAATATTTTATAGTTGCTCTTTGCAGAGACCATAGTGACCAGAGATTTATTTTTAGATACAGTACAAACTAGACTCTTTCTCCTGAAGTTCACACCTTAGTTTCCAAAACAAGAGAAAAATACCTATGGATCTGTTGGTTAAGTAAGTTGTTCTTTCTGAGTAGCTCTAATAGCTGCAAAAAATTCCTTTCTAGCCTATACTAGAGTAGTTATTGCTCTGAAGTTTGGTATGGAGAACCACCTGAGTATTTAAAATTAATTTGATGACACAATAAGCCATGCTTACAAGGGTCACCTGATGTTCAAAGGAAGAAAAACCCATTCAATCTCACTGGAAAAGAACCATTTTGGACCAGTTAAGACCTGCATAGGCAGGGCCTTTAAAAGGGGACCAAGAGAAAAAAAGAAACCAATCCCCAAGCTTTAAGAAGTAAAGGAAGAAACTGCTTTTTCTACACCCCTGAAGCAAAACTGTCATAAGCTTAAAGTACCCCTGTTCTGTCTTTAAAAAATATCAGTTACTTATGAGAGACACTGTTTCCACTGGAGTGCAGATCCTCGTTCCTTTCAGACATCAACAGTGAAACCAAGTCCAAAACTGATTGGTGAAGGTAACATTTTTCAGGAATTAATCATTAGGGCACTCACAAGTCCCACATTGCAGTTTAGGAGTCTGTTAAAGCAAACTTAGCAGATATAGCTCAGAGGACTTACCTCCTCTGAGGACACTGGGCAGCAAATATATCCCACCTTGGTAATTAAATAAAATGACAGAAATCATGAACTGATATTCAGAACACAGGAAGGAACATGATCTTTTTTATTTTTCCCTCAGTACTATTTTTGCATATCCTACATATGTGTTTGCTTTCTAATAAATATCCAGGAAGATAATTCAAAGCAGTGGAGTGAAAATAATTCCAGAATTTCTCTGAATTCTTTCTCCTGGATGTTTTTATACAGGTAAATTTGAAAATTGTTGTGATATTTTATTCTGCTGTTTAACAACTTTACAAGTTAATGTTCACATGGAGAAACCACGTCATTAATATGTATGTTGAATTAGCTAACTTCCCTTGTATGGATCTTGGTGACACTAGAATGAGGCCAAAATCAGTGCTTCCCAAAGTTTGTTAAGCTATGCAACACACTTATGAAATTCTCTGGTAGATGTTGCTAATGATAAGAGAAACACATTTGATTCTTCTGTGCAGCATCCACCTGGAATCCACAAGAAATGGTGTGCAATAAAGGTACCAGAAAGAACTGTGTTTGCCTGAATTAAGAGGCTGAAGACCCACAGGACCATACTGGCAAAAAGGACAGGAGCACTTTCACGTGTTGCTGTTACAAATAACAAAAATGAAATGCTGCTGGAATCAGCATCATTGTTATATATGTGAGAGTTCATACTCTGGAAGTTCATCCGTCCAGGCTTTTCCTCTGCCTCCCTCACATGGAGTCTTTCTAATGCTCAACAAGCTTATACATCAAAATGATGATGCAGAAATGTATTTACAAGCTGCTCTGGATAAGTAATCAGAAAAATGTGCTATTTTCAATGTAAAAATGATACTTTGTGGTCATAATTGCTATCTGCTGAATGCTATGTTAATCTGGTGAATTTTTTGCCTTTGTGTTGCTTGCAGAGAAAATTGTAATTTCAAGATCATGAAGCTTCTGTTGTTATTATAAATTGGGCCAAAGAGAAGAAACAAGGGGAAAATACTTTAAAGTGATATAATAGGACTATCAACTTTAAAAAACAGAGGGATTCAAAGCCAACTGTTCTCTATTTAAATCCCAGTGCAAATCTAATCTAATCTAAAGAGGCTTTGGGGCCTTGACTTGCATCTTGTTGTTGTTATTGCATACATGTTATGATAGTCATTAGTTCAGTAATCTGTGGATATACAGAAGTAGAAACAAACTAGTACTTCTGAAGTTTTCCTACTCCTAAATGCTTCATGGAAGGTGTGTCAGATTTAACTACAAAAGCAATTGCTGGAAAAACATTCAGTGTGGCTTTGTCACAGAGATACAGAAGATGGAAGCGCTGAGTTGTTCCTGAGGATTTTAGGAGAAATAATACACTCTTCATCTTTTTTGACAGAGATAGAATGAGGACACTTGCAGTGTAACTCTTCAGAAAAGCCACAAGTTTGCAATGAGACTATAAAAGGGTGCTGAACATCAGACCTTTCCAGCAGCACTTGAGTGAAGTAACATACGTGTAAGAAATGCACCATTTGCAGGTGAAACTGGACATTTAAAAACCTTCCATACTGCAGGCTTCCTTACACGTGAATCTGCCACATTAAAGGCAATCAAATTGCAGATGACGGTGACGTGGACAGCTGGGAAGGAATCCCGCAGGAGGAGCACGGCCGAGGACGGCTTCTGAACAGCAGTGTAAACAAAGGCTCGTTTCTGTAAGACTACTACTACTGGGAAATATTTATACTGTGATACCGGCTCTAAAGGCCAGGATTAAATATGAGTCTTGTTTGTGCCAGGCACTGTCTGTAAACATCTATGAGGGACAGTCTCTACTCTGAAAAAGCTTCCAGGCTAAATGCAGAAAGGTTAGGCTGCTTCACTTCCTACCATTGTTAGAATCACATTTCTATTTGTCTTGGTCAAGATTATGAAGGGAGAGGGAATAAATTACCAGCTTCCTTTTTTTTTCCACTCCCCCTCGCCGCCAAGATCTGTTATTTTCAAGTTTCTTTTTTCACTTCATGCTCATTGCCATCATAAAAGTGGAACTGTGATACTGAAAGCCTTGCCATCCGTGTGCAAATGGCCAGGGCATTTTCATGGCCACACATATTGATGGGCAATGCAAGCAATAACAAAGATAAAGTTAAAAGTGACTCTTGAGGGAAAAGATCAAGCAGCCCCAAAACCTTGAAATGTAGCTTGAAACAGATTATCGATAGCTCTCTAGTGACACTTCGAGGCCGTTTTCATGTACTGAAACTAAAGTACTTTTCACTCTTTCAAGTGATGGTTTTGAGCACTGGCAGCAATTTTCAGCATGGATGTAAACGTGGGTTTTTGGAAAGGAGGGAAGGTGCCCATTTTAGGGAGAATATTTGCATTTAGATATATGATTTTTCTTTCGGGGGCTATTAATTCTTTATGAAAAGCTATCCTCCAGCTTGATTAAATATTGGTATGTTAAAGTACAGAAAAGAAGATTCTTCATTGATTTTCTTTTCTATTAAGAAAATACCTTAACCGGAATTTTCCCATTATAATTCGTGATTCCCAAGAGTTTTAGTAAGAAGTTCTCTATCCAAATTATATTTCAAAACTATAGATATAGGAAGAAAATGTATGTCTTCCAGTTGACTTAGAATGGAACTACTGGAAAATTGGTTCAAATCCATCATCTGGAATGCTGTGATTCCTCCTGGACCAGCAGATGACTGAATGTGTATATTGTGCATTAAACTGAAGAAAAACCTGGTTATTATTTCATATTTATTTTCACATGACATTGAAAAAAGTGGCCTCACTAGTTTGTAAAATTGATTGTGTTCACTGTGATTTCTAGAACATTATGCCAAAGTTATCAGAGGCTCTTACCTGAAAATCACAAGTTTAAAAATTTTGCCAACTTTTCCTCTAACACAGACAGGAATGGTAGTGCAGGGATTGCCTGATGACATTTTCACCATCATGCTGCATAAATCAGCTAAAGTGGTAAAAATGCTTGTGGTTTGGCTATATTTATAGTCTCTGTATTGCTAGCCACATGGAAGAGCTATGGGAGGGAATTTCCCTAAAATTGTTTTAGCCAACATAACCACTGGGACATCGAGCATTTGTTGCTACTGAGAGTGTTAAAGTTGGAAAACTCTCTCTACAACATGCCAAGGGAGGGGGAAATAGTTAAGAGAATAACATTAAAAAGTAGTAGTCAAAGGATTCCACACAGCCTTAGGAAATTAGCTGAACAATTTCTGAGTCATTAGTGAGAGCTTTTGACAACAAAAAGAAATAGGATAATCTGGAAAACTAGAGAAGGATAAATCTAACATCTGTTTTAGGTATGGTTTCACAAAAGATTTGGGTAAAAAAAGATAAAGGAATAAGAAAAAAAAAGGTTGCGTGTGAAAACAAAGAGAGGGACTGGCAGAGGACAGAGAGATGTGTGTTGAGTGGAACCACAACACGATGAAACAAGAACTAGGGAAGTTACAGATGAAGCAGCTAACAAAGGTAACTGAAAATACACTAGAGAAAAATGTATTTTTAGGTGGATAAAATGATTAGAAATGGACAAGATCAGCTTCACAATGAAAAACCATGTCAATTGCATGTTATTATCTCTTCTGACTGTATATCCAGTTTAGTAGTTCAGTGGGAGTAAGGAGTCGTAATAGATGTTGACTTCAGTAATATTTTTGGTGCTCTCCTGTGCAACATTCTCGTAAACACAATGATGGAAATAAGAACTAGGAAAATAGGTGTCAAGAAAAGTCAGCTAAAAAAATAACTTCAATGTATAACAGTCAATTGTTTGCTGCTATATTGGGAGGACTGGAAGTGCACATAAAAGGGAACTCAGAATACTCATAATACACATGAGAGAGACAGTCCAAAAATCAAGCAGAAATTCAGCAAAGGGCTATGCTTCAGGAAAAGAAATTTGACTCAGAAACAGAAAATGGGGACTACACAGGCAACAGGAATCCCAGGGTTGAGGTGGTTCACAGGAAATATCACTCAAGCATTAGTCCTCTTTTGAGTGCAATGGCAAGGGCCCAACAGGGTTGTTTTGAGCATCTTTTGAGAAAGATACACTTAAAGAACAGTTCTAATTTTTCCTGTGAGTGTATAGTACCTAACTCAATACAGTCTATGTCTTAGGCTGAATAGATAACATGTAATGAAATGTAATATTATTAATATTAAAAGTGATTGATTTATTTCCAAAATCTGTTTTTGCATAGAGACCTTACTGATAACTGCATTAAGAATGATATGTGGCTCTGTTAGTACATGTGTATTTTTATTTAGTTGGATGTTTATACATATGTATCTCATGAGATAAATTCTGGACAGCTGTTATTGTACCCTCCCTTTCCTGTACTACTTTTACTGAAGCACAAGACAAAGTTTTCCCTGCTCTCTCAAGACCTTTTGGAAATCACTATATTGAATTAAAATTATAAAACAAAGATATCTAGGTAGGGAAGAGAGCTTAAGCTAAACTTTTTGACCACCACTGGCATTAAGACAGGATAAAGACAGATTGTACCTTTCAGATTATCTGTTCTAACCTCAAACCTCCACAGGGTTTTCCACACCTTTCCTACTGTGTAACCTGTTAGCCCATTGAATTAGACTTGTAGTCAGAAATCCTTTCCTAAAACCTAAGTAAAATCCCCTTTCTCACAAACTATACTAATTATTTTTGGTGCTCCCTCCAGCTGGCACAGAGAACTGATTTCTCTTTATTATAAACTTTCATGTGATGAAAAAGCCAACTAAACTCCCAGCCCTGCAAACTTCTCCTTGTTTGTAGCATACAAACCCAACTCTTTTCTGTATAATCCTGTGTACTGCCTTCCTTAAAATCTATAGACTCTATAGAAAAAAAAACTGAAAGCAAAGCAGCACTGAAGTATTGCCATGCTGGTTTCATAAGAAGGAACTAGTTTTCCAAGAGGAATCTCCCTATCCTTTAGCATCTGCCATTAAACCATGTGAATTTTTTTGTGGTGACCAAAGGTACAAAGATAGTCCGCTAAATTTAGCAGTTTACATATCTGCAAGTATAGAGATATATTATAATCTATGGTGGACCTGCAGCAAACATGTTACATATCTAACTAGTGTTGTAGAGTGTTGCTGTACACAATGTCAAACATGTCCACAGCATGCTGCCCCATAGAGTAGATTAATATGAAAATAACACTTCTAAACAAAGAGAAATGCTCATCAGTCTTCACTGATTCCTCCTTTTTGGTCTTATCTTCAGGTGCTAAAATCAGGCCCACATTTTCATAGTCTATAGCCACTTCTATATACACAGCATGTAATATAGTGTGTATATACGAAACACACGTACATATAAACAGAGTCTGCAACCACCTTGCTTACCCCACATACTAACTGGATTTGAAAAGACTGTGGGTTTCAGGCTATATTTTGTTAGGTGTCTCATCACTGTTTTATTTTCTTTATTATGTGTACTCTGGACACACACTACTTCATTGTGTGTTTTCTCCTAGTACATACACTTCAACACTCTCCTCTGAGTGTGCCTGGGCTTATTTCAAGGGGAATTCAGGCACCTTCTCCTATGCATGTATTTTCATTAATTACTGAAGTGCCAGCAGGGAGAGTGGTAAATTTCCATCACTCCAGTAATCACTGTGGTCTGATCTAGGTGGAGACTGAGATTTCCTGATCTCAGACTCCTATCTGTCTCAGCATTTCAGAACAAGCTTGGTTTTCCCCTTTTTTTGCTTTTTAAAGTATCAAAATTTCTGATTTATTCACTAAAATAACGTGCAGGAATTGACTAAGGATGTTTGTTATGAGCCCAGTTTCTTCTTAAAACAAGGAAATACTAAGAACAAAACTAAGGTTGAGAAACTATCAAAAATAAAGTTGCACATGGAAACTTAATTTTAGTTTTTTTAACAAACACAGTTTTCATGGAAGCTTTAAGAATTTCATCCTCAACATGAAGGTCTCTTTGTAAAGGTACCTGCCACAGCCAGCACGTGGATTTCAGTAGTACCTACCCCTCCTGTGCCTGTAACCGTCAGAGACATGGTTATTTATGAAGTAGAGCAGCAAAGAAAAGAGTAATGCAGTGTTCCTCAGAACAAAGCAGAATGAGGTTGATGTCTCTTACATCCCTATAATTCAGGTGACAAAGCAGGAATGAAGGAGAGACAGGACTCTTGTGTGCTCAAAGCACTGAACTGGAGTCCCAGGGAAATGTGCTCTTCCACTGCCACTGCCGCTGTTTTGCCATATACCTCGGGCAGATGATTAGTCCGATGGTTTAGAAGTGTTCTGTGAGGGGTGTTTTTCAGAATGGATGAATATTTACCACTCTAACCAAACCAAATGGGAACAGTCAGTCCCTTGGTGTTTAAGATTTTTACACAAGAATGAAGAATACAGCAGCAGACCATTTAGAATTTTGGGGTTTAATCTCCCTGCACTGTAGTTCTCCCTATACAAGGGGGAATAACAGGATTCCTTGACTTCACATATGGATTTGATGTCTTTATAATGTCTTAGAAAGTAAACTACCTGGGAAAGACATTCCAGTGCTCTGCTCCTAGCTGCCCTGTTTAGCCAGGGGCAAACACAGCTAAGGGGGGAAGGGAAGGATGTGAGGGATTTTTGACATATGTTTTTATGTACTTATTTTTACAATAGCTGAGAGCTAGCATACTCTTGGGAACTGCTGGCAAGCTTCCATGCCTGGCTGAAGAGATTTGAATACCCATCTCACAGAAAAGTCCTTCCCCCACTCTTCAGTGTATTCATTCTTGCAGGAGGGAAGGAGTAGGAAAGGGAGAGTTTAGTATTTCTCTCACTGAGGACATCCCAGTGTGCTCCAAATTATTAGATACTTAGTGCACCAGAGAATGAACTACCTTGAGTCTTACTTTTTCCTAGATTTAAGTAGTTGAGTTTAAAAGCTTAATCTTTTTCTAAACACGGGCTTTTGTCAAAGTGTGTTGTAAGCTTTATAAGAGCATAAAGAGGGTGTGAAGCCTTAGTACTGTTGTAGCAACCTCAGACTCTGTGGTTTTTTGATTTTTAAGTGGATACTTGTCAGCTACTCTTTTTTGCCTAGCTTTTGTATGTTATTTATCTTTTTAGGATAAAAAAAAGGGCAAGAAACAGTCTGACCATACACATGCAAAAATTGGCATTGTACTGACCTAAGCAAGATCATCAGGTCTGATGCTTAAGCTGGTAAGAACTGGGAAAGGAAGCTGACAATACACAGATATACTGAAGCAATGATGTATATTTTGTCTTTTTCAACTCCATTGGTCTTAGCAGCTGGGGTTCTTGACAAATGCATCCATAACTGAGATGTCATTAAAGATATTCCTAGTAAATGAATCCCTGGCAAACTCATTTTAAACAAGGGTTTAAAAACTAAATTAAGAAAAAGAGCGAGGGGAAAATGAAAGAGGTCTACAGAGTATGCAGAAAAAATGACAAGTTGATTTAAAACTGCTTAACCAATTTTCTTCAACCTAAGATTGTTTTCTTGAAGAGGCTATATTGCAAGCCAACACAAAGATTTCTGTCTTGCCATTTTTGACTTAAACAGCTACAGAAGATTTCGATAGCAACATATGGAATATATTTTTTTCACATTCATTTAGCTGAAAGAATTTTGTTCAAACTTGTCTGATATAATCCAAGAGTAAAACCAAATATGGAAATCCCAAGTCCCAGAAGAATGTGAGAAATTAATGAGAGCTGCTAAGTTGAAGCTAAAATGAAAGTTGGCACTGAGCTTTACCTAAACAGTCATGAGGAGGGATTTTTAATAGCAGCCATCTTGGGCACTTTGTTAAGGAAAGGTAAAACACCAAAACCAAACAAACCCACAAAAATCCTCCCTGGTCACTCATGGTTTTTTTAAAGGGCAGTATCAGCAAGCTTGCTACTTGAATTTGAGATGTTCCACCAGGCCTTTAAAGAAATATCACTTCTACTATATACTTAAGACCCAGTTATTAAAATTACTTGAGAAATTTCTCTGCCCAAATTAAGGTGAAAACAAGACCATATGCTGAATTCAATAGTATGTATTTTTATTTAACAGTAAATGAGATGTAGAAAGGGAGAGAAAGAAATAGGAAAAGGGGTCTGTATAGAAATAGGAAAAGGGGTCTAAGGGAGGAAAGAAAGAGAGTGACAGAAAGACAGATTAAGTAGAGAAAAATATCACCACTCCATGGATCCTGGCAGCATCCATTTGATCCTCTTCTTCTGGTCTTCCCTGCTGTGGGCGTCCCAGCTTTATCAAAGTGATGGTTGCAGTCTAGATCCAGTGAAAGAAGCCCACAAAGCACAGGGTCCACTCAGTTTATATTTGCACAGGTTCAGGTGGGAATTCTCAGGTACCTCCTTGGTGGTCTATTGTGTGAGCCATTAACCATTAACAGTCCAGTCTCCCACAGATATAGATCTAAAACCCTGTTTGTCTGGCAGGAGATGACAATCGGCACATGACACAAATGAACGTTAGCCATAACTTTGAAAACCAGTATTAAGAATGGCTGCAAACATTTTGGTGGAGGATGGCAATTGTATATGGCAACTCTCAGAACAGAAATTGGTAAAGGCATTTGCCACACCTTTGGTGCATTGAAGTCCATTAAAATCATGGCCTTATGCAATACTAGAGTCTCCTCATCGTTTGTACACAATGAAGGTTTTATTTATAAATTTGCCCAGTATGTTGTACCACTGCGTTGCTGGTTTCACCATGTCAGTTATACAGTCCATGTCAAGAGCAGAGCTTTACCTGTGTGAAGCAAACTTTTCCTCTCTACTGAAGAATGTGAGATGGGGATGCACCCTTGCATCAGTCCCAGTGTTTCAGGAAGGGTTGACGGGGGATGCAAGTGCCCTGGGTCCTGCACCCTCATGTTGTGTAACCATAAGGACAACGTTGTAGGCAGCATCTGTGACAAATGCTCCCCCAGCCCATGGGGAGGATCATGAGCAGAGAGGCAAGGATGTGAAGACACCAACAGCCACACTAACACTGACATGCACTGCAGGAGCTGCTTTGGTGGCTGGAGGAGGTGAGACTCCAGCTGCCATGGACGGGTCTTCTCTTGGCCACCACCCCAGCCATGAGTTACAGCACAAGGTTCCCTCAGCTGCACACCAGACCGTGCAGCCCTGGGTGGTGGCTGCTCTTGGACTCTGCTCAGAAAAACCTCCTCAGGGATGCTGAGTGCTGCCAGCAGTGTAATGCAGTCTGGCTCCTTGCAGTTGGGGAGCAAAGTCAGCTGGATTTTGGCCAAGCCTTTCATAGGAGCCCAGTAGGGGAGGAAGGGTTCCCTCTGCAGAAACATTCTCTGTGGCTTGCTTGTAATTTGATCTACAGCTGTCAAGAGTGAGTGTTGCCTATACTTACCAAGTTTCAAAAAATAGCATGTATAAGGATGTCCCTTGTTAAGGAACACCCATTAAGTGCATTAAATAATGGAATGAATTATATGGAAGAGAGCATTACGCTAAATCTCTAGCATAACATATTTTGTGTACTAATTGATTTTATCTTGCTGTGCTTTACTCAGCTTTTGCTGTGATGGCCTGAAATAAACAGCAAGGCTTTGATTTTTTCCACTGTCAAACCCAAATTCTGCATGTTTGTTTCACGGGACCCATCTAAGTAACTTCAGTGCCAGTACACAGAGCTACTTCATGTGACAGGAGCAAGAGCTGATTCTCATCTACTGCACTGTGGTGGTAAATACTGACTTAAAGGCAACCAATGATACAATTAATGGACAGACTAGTTGCTCTTCATTAACTTGTTCAGATAATAAAACACATTTCCAAGCTCTAAAGGAGTCAGTGAACATCCAGAAAAGTTGATTTATCAGTAACAGGCAGCCAAAGCCTTCTCCATCCCTTTCAAATAAATATTCCTTTACAAAATTAAATAAGTATATGAACTGCTACAGAATATGTCTATACAAAGAAAACCACAAGCCATAAGATAGTTTCTGCTGATTTTTCTCCTTTACCCCTTCAGGTTTTCTCTGTTGTCAGCAATTTTAAATCTTAAAAAAACCCCATAAGATTATAAATGATCCAGAAAACCTCACTAAAGCTTCTAACTTTTACCAAACTGACCATACAAGTTGTCTAGCATGGAAGTGAAACAGCTGCATTGGAAATGTCATGTCATGCTATTGTACAAATTAGGAAGCATCATCAAAAACAGATTTTAGTCCTCTTTCAACTAAAATTATAATTTCTTCTCCAAAATTAGTGTTTTTCTGTTTATAAATTCAATGAAGCACCTTTTGCAATTAGTTATATGTGTTCAAACCAAAAGGCAAAATCCTGTTAGAATAGTGTGGTATGTTAGCTTTTTTATGGGAAAAAGTGGCTCTGTCTCCTTGAGATGTTTCCATTTTGACTTTCAAAAACCACCAAACACAATTATTTTAAACAAGAAAGCACTTCAGACATATTTCAGGCAGGGAAACCATTAAATTAAAATTCTCAGAATCACAGGTCATTTTTTGAAGTGTAGACCATTAAATTTAATTGTCCCTTACAAGAACTGGGCAAATCAAGCTCCTAGGATTTAAAAAAAAAAAAGATCCAGCTGCTGTGCTGGAGGAAGATATAACTATTCACATTATTTATTTTTTATTGCACAGCAGTATTCTGTGTAATATTTTAGACAACTGTATTAAATATAACACTCTCTGACCATTTTTGAAATAGAGACGCTGTCATTTTCTTTCAAAATAATTTAAGCAATGTAGATCTGAGTTAATAGAAAAATTTTTCAGGATCATAACACCTATAATAATTATCTTTCTCAGAACCAGTATTTTATTTCATAAGGGCTTTGCAGCTGACGTGCTCAGCACAACAAAAGGAGTTGGTGAGAGTTTTGGAAGATACTGTGAGCAAAAAGAGCCACTGTCAGCAACCCATCAGGTGAGCAATTCCTGGCTACTGCAGGGCTTGTCTCCCCCTCATGGTGGGGTCTGCCCAGCTGCTCACTGGATTGCTGTTCCAGCAAGGTTGTCACATCTCCACGAATGAGCTTTTTTCACAAATTCATAGAGCATCTTAGACTGCCATACATAAGATGCTCCTGCACACTATTTGGGTTGCTCTAGGAAAAACAGCTGCCCACAGCATGTTACATCATTCTTTAGAAAGTCTCAGCCTCTTTGTATTTGTAGTAGGTTAGCAGTCCCATGCACAATCCTGTAGGATTGTATGCCTACTCTCCTGATTTTTTTAACACCCACACACCTCATAGGGCTGGAGAGAAAAAAGGATCCCAAAATTTCCCTGTTTTCCACAGAGAAGGGGAGAAAAACACTTTTGCAATACTTAGTGCCTGGCTCCTCTCAGTAGAGTCAGTGGAGTGGTGAAAAAGCCTTTGCTGTACTAAAGAACAGGGCAGACCCCACCTCCCAGGCACTCGGGGTTAGCACCCTCCTGGGACCACCGTGCTCTCCAGATGTGAGGTGATCAGCCTGGGGCTGAGCATTTCAAAAAGCAAAAGGCCTTTGCATGTCCCAGTGTCAAGGTGAGCTCTAGCCCTGAAGAACAGAGCGCTGCTTTCTGACCCAGCAGGGCTGCATGGTGTGCTCAAATGCCTCTTTGCCCTTCCTCCTCCTCAAGTGATCAGCCTTCTTACTTTGGCCCCTCGGTGTGGGTGAGAGAGGCAGGGGGGTAAGAGGGGTGAGCATGACGGGATTATATTGGATGATCTGTTCCCAGCCCACAGGAAGAACAGCTAGTTGACTCTGGCTCCTACCACATCTCAATGCCTCCTCAAAGACCATCCTTCACCCATGAGTTATTTGATCTCAGAGACAAGTTCCACATTCCCAGCTTTTATCCCTCCTTGACCCCTCCTAGGCCAGTGCTTGGACTACTCCACCCAGTTTGTAAGCCCACCCCAATGTTTATAGCAAGTGCCCATGTTATAAAGGCAGGGCATGAAAGGGTGGTGTCTTCAATCTGCGTGGGATAAAAGGGAGGGATAGACCTAAGGGCCTTCCCAAACAGCAGTTAGTCCCGAGGAGACACGCTGTGAAACGCAAAAATACTCTATTGTTGTCAAGTGCAAACAAATTTTATTGGCCTCACACAGAGAGGCTGCTGGCAAGGAGTAAGCTCTGAAAGCTAGTCCATGCTTCATAGCCTTTCAGGGACTGTCTTCCCCACTGGGACACTAAAAGGAGAGAAAATATGTATCCACAAGCCAGGCTTTCTAACTAGTCTCAGCCTACATTGCTATGTTCACAACCAAGGAATATTTCCAGATAGGCCACCCTTTTTTATTGGGGCCAATTGGATACCCTTGGAGTCCATTCATATTAAATGCATGTGGAGGTCCTTCTCAGGCCATGGCATAGTTGGGTTACTCTGAGAAAAGCAAACATGACACAAGCAGGCTATGTTCTGGCCTGGCCCATAAAAACACCTGGAAGACAGCAAGGGCCCCATCCTTCTAAGTACCACACATCCTTAGAAACAGAGTAAACAAAGGCAAGTGCCAATGGCCCTTCCCACCATGCAGTTCTGAGGCACAAACCCAGACAATAGGCTGTCTGTCCGTGCACTCATTAAAAAGCATCTGTCATTTCAGGCTGTAAAAACACAGACAGGGCACTCTGCTCCTGGAGATGAAAGCAGGCAGAACCCAGGAAGAGAAGAACTTTATATCCCACAGTGATCCTCTAGCACCCTTCTTCTAACCTTCACACCCATGAGCTCCTTTGTTCCTCAGGGCTACTGGTTCATCTGCTTCAGGGAGGGGCACACACTGCAAGCATTCAGGAAGCTGCAGCCTCTCCCACCAGTGCCTGCAGCACCACAGACACTCCCACCACTTGCCAGCTGCAAAGGAAACATGCTGGGAATCTCTGGCAGGGTAAACCCTCCTCATAGCAAAGCTATAGCACTCTGCCCTCAAAATACCCCTCTTACCACCCCCATCCTTCCTCCCTAGATACTGAGGGGTCACAATCTTCCCACTTAACCCAGCCTTCCAAGTGGCCTGGAGACACATGTAGATTGTAGACACATGTAACGCCTACAAGAACTCTGCAGGCAACATGTGAGTTGCTCAGTGTGAAAAAAAGTGAACAAGGCAAGGTCTGAGCTGCTCCTACCCTTGCTCTGTTCATTCACCTGATATGGGAACAGCTAGAAAGGATAGCACAGAAATATGTTTTTGAGGGATAGCATAAAGACAGCTTGTCCGTCTCTTCATATTGTGTGACCTAGAAAGGAAAGAGAAGCAAATCTTTTCTTTGGCTGTTGCAATTATACAGCTTGAAGCAGTCAGGCTGTCTACCTTCCTGCAGGAGATGTGACAGCTCCCAGCGCCAGAAAGCTGCATTCCTCTACTTTGAACAGCAGATTTATAATCCATGAGCTGCAAAATCTAAAGGGAGTCATAAAGGTTTTCTCAAATAATAATAAAAAAAGAAACAACTGCTACAGCCTCAATTATGGAGCCTTTGGATCTGTTTTTAGTATTTTCACATGAAACAAAAGCATCAGCTGAACAGAAAAAGATGACATGGGCCAGATGTTACCATGCATTATAGAAGATTTCTGTCACTGCCCAGCATCAGGCTGTGATGGGCTTCAGCAGATGCATCCTTTGGTCAGGGAGGATTCCTCTTGCTTCTTGCGCACCACACCCTCAACAGAGCCAGTGTGGCAAAGGCAGGCCGGAGCTGCAGCCAGCCACTTCAAAGCAGCCAGCCTCACTCAGAACTTGCCTCCGGTGGCCCAAAACAAGGAAGGGCCCAAAGACATCCATTTTACCTTTCTTCCTTAACTGCTCCATTTTGTACAAGTCACATTAATGGGCCTCTTTGAGCTCAGCCTACAGGCAGAAAAAAATCTCCAATGATTTTATGAGAAGATGACTCTGACAGTTTTCAATGCCCCATGCAGTTTTTCTTCATACAAATAATGGAATTGCAGATTTAATTTTTTCCTTCCAAAACAGTGTTGAAAATTCATCAGGCAGTCACAAAATCTTCTCTCAGTCTGTTTTCCTTGTAAGGGAAAAAGGCTTTTAAAAAATGGGAGCTGAAATGTAAGAACTGGAAACATGCTGGCTGAAACTAACATCTCATTATTAGAGTATATGTGCAGTGTGAGGGCCTCCCAAAGCCCATTTCTTTAAGTGTTTAGCCTACCTTTTAAATTAATGACATGACAGACTTTAAGCTTGGCCTTTTCTTAATGACCAGGCAAGAGCTTTATGTCTCGATTTTCCTAATAAAAAGATGGCTAGGGAAGTTCTTCCAGCCTCATTGTATGCATAATGTACAGAGTAAGCATTGCACTTTGCCCTACTCCACCATTCCATGGGATCAAGCTCCTCTTTGGTCCCTGAAGATTTCTCTCCCCCTTCTCCCCAGAACTTGCATGGAGAGAATTGACAGTGAGAAAGGAGAGGTCCTTCCAGTTGCTTGGCACCCTCCTGTTCCTTCCTCAAAGCACGTGAAATACACAAGATTCCAACAGCATCACCATCTGCCCTGACTGCCCACAGCCAGAAATGAGAACTGCAGTAACTCAGACACTTCGTCCCTGTCAGGTAGGCACCACGTATTGATAGCCAGAATTTTGCACACAGAACCACATGTGCTTTCTCCAAACAGCACATATGCGGAGTCTGCAGAGACACCCCATACAAGCTTCTTGTCCAAATCCTGTGAGTCAGGAGCACTTTGATTTGTCCAGGAAAATTGGATACAAATATTCATAAATCTCAAATAGTAAACTAGGCATCTTAAATTGTACCTAAACAAACATTCCTTCTTTTTTTTCTCCTGGAAATACTATAGTTCTACTACAGATTCCTTATCAAGAGCTCAGTCAAAAAAACAAAAAGGACCATGTATTTCTATTTTCTGATTTCCCAGCTTGTTAGCTGTTTTCTTTTTATTAGTTTAGACAATTTGCTTGACCTGAAAACTAGTCTCAGCAGCATGCTATCACAAGACTACCTCAATTGCAGCTGGTTTTAGGTACTCATTTGGTCAGAGAAGAGGAAAGTAATTAAGTCTTTAAGTATTTATTCCCAGCTGTTACCAAGATCCTGTCTTTGTCATTTAAACTAAAAGGAAGCAGCCACAAATTAAATCTGCCTTTCCAGAGGAAGAAGACTAGACTTTCATGACAACTGCAGTCTTCATAAGAAAGCCTAAAAAATAATGTACCAGCTGGGTGTTCATCTATAATGTAAGGACTGGTAAGTCTGTAGTACAGTGGGGAAAAAGTGTGTGTGGTCCCTGGGCAAGCCTTAAACAGAGATGTGTCTGAGAAAGATTTGAAAGATGAAACGTAATATCCTAAAATTTGTATGGCTAAAGGAGAAAACATAGATGTAGCTGCCTTTTAGAGATTTTTCCAGCCTCAAGGGGACTTGGAAATGGTTTTTGGGCATTTCTACAGAACCTACTGTTGCATGCAGGTATGACACAACCTCTCTGTTGCCTGTTCCCTCCCTGGAAGTTGGAAGTGGTCTCTTTTCCCCATGGTGGAGCATTTGCTGGGCTGGTTTCCTGTTAGTAGTTTTATGAATGCAGCATGTTGGCTGGCCTGTCTGTCTGCAGCGATGGCTTGAGGCTGTCCTTCCTTCGTGTGTGTCCCCTGCAGCTGTTAAACTGATGGCTTTAACACAATGCTGAACAAAGGAGAGGAGAGGCCTCCAAAGTATTTGTTGTTCAATCCTACTATGGCGGAAATGAGGTTCTCTGGTTTCTCCTGCCCAACACCTCAAGAGGGAATGAATCCTGTCTTTGCAGTTGTTCTGTGTGTAAGGAAAGCCTGTCTCTCCCTATGAACAGTCCACTCTTCCTTGGTCCACCGAGACAAAGCAACCTGCTTTTCTGCCTTTTGTTACACTTCATTGATGTGGATGTCTCTCGGGGGGCAGTGCTGAGGAACATCTTAATTCCTTTGGTGTCAGTGACTGTGCCTCGCCTGTCAGGTGAGCCCTGCACAGGACCAAACTAATACGAGAATACATTATGACTCTCACATATTCCGGCAACTTTACCTGCTCATAATCTCTTCTCCTCCCTCCAGATGTTATTTTCATCTTTGCATATACTTCTGCTGTGAGTTTCTTCCTGCTGAAATACATCCTCTCAAACTTGGAATCTTAAGGGACATATTTGCTGGTATTTGCGGAAGTCACGAGGCTGAAACTGGTGCTGGGCTGGGTCCATGCTGCCAAGCCACTGCATTCCCCACCCAGGAGCCGGAAGAGCTCCAACCCTGCATCCCAGGGAAGAGTACTGCCCTCTCCATTCAATTGGGAGTATAATATTGTTTGGTATGGGGCCATAAAGGAGAACCTGAGCCCTAAGAGCACGAGAGGGACCAAACTATTCTCTCCACACTTAACCTCAGCTCTGTTATCTAATTACTATTTCACTCACATAATGCTGTTTATTAGACTGGGGCTGAGTAGACGCAACTAAAATCAAAGTTTGGCTCTTATTAAATTCTTTCTGCAGTCAAGAGAGATAGTTTGTGGTCCCAGAGGACTGAGAAGGGATGATCATGGAAACAAAAGAGTATAGCTGGGTCATTAAATAGCCCAAAAAACTTCTATAGTTTTTCTTGGGTCATTCAAGGGCATGAGAATGATGTGCATAAGGAAAAATGGACAGAGACCTAGATAAAAGAAAGAGGGAATTTAGTCCAATCTGCATCTCAAACTTGTTGTCCTGGGAACCATCTTCATTGCAAATGTATCTAGTCTATACCTTTAAATTTTTGATTGAAATGTTTGCACAACTTACTATGACAAAATCCACCTCTGTGTTACTCTGCAAATGAGGTCTCCAGGTAGGCTAAATTTTTTCTCTGTTGCTGCTTTAACCTCATTATTTCTGTCCTGTTCTCATTAACTAAGGATAGGAATTTAATTGTAGCCTGTTTTTTCAGTCTCTCTTAAAAAATTCAACAATCATGTTTGCTCCTGCTTCACCCATCAAAGTAAACCTTCATTAAGAGGCAATTAAGGTTGGTCAAGCAATATGTCACCACAACTGAAAGGAGGGACCTCTTCAGGTCACCCTGTCCCCATAGGTGTTGGGTTGTTTTCTCTGAAGCACCTCATCTGCATCCACTTCTCAGACCTCAGAGGTTTTCTGCAAGATCTTTCAAAGCTCAGCAAATGTTATTGTCTGTAATGACAAATTGGTGAAGTTTTGGATAGAAATAGCTTCCAGTTTCACTGAGCAGCTACTGCTAAAGCCTGTCTCACTGGCAACAGAGGTCTGCCATTGCTAGTGGCAGTGCTGATTAGTGCCACAAAAATCCCATGAGATTAAGAGGAATAGAGGAGCAGCTTGTACAACATATTTGTGCATTGGGGTGTAGATCCATGTAGCACTCTGGCTGCTTCAGGCTGAAAGAGAAATGAGCTCACTGCTTTCAATACTGAGGTGGCCAAATGCTTCCTTCAGCAACAGTTTTGTAGAACATTTGTACATTTAAAATTTACCTTGCCTCTGGCTGTTTAGCAAATTCCATGGTGGAAACTAGAACTCCATGAAAAACAACTTTATAGGAAAAATCCTACATATATTATTCAGGTCTTTTTAATTCATATATTTAAGACATTTATTACTTCTTCTGGGAATATTTGGTGCCTACAGAAAGTTGTATTTGCAAGCTATCTACCCCAGCCTAATTTATCTGGGTAATTAATTTGGGGGGGCTATAGAGCCCCTCAGGGAGGCTGTGGAGCCCCTCAGGGAGCCTATGCTTTTGCTGTTGGGCACACAACAAAATAATGATATCTTGTCTTCAGCTTTGGACTAAGGTGCCTAAAGAAGGACGTTCCACAGAATAGAAGTACTAAAGTCCTGTTCTGGAGCTGCTGCTAAAGATGACCAAGTTTAAGATATAGTCCTGTTTCCCAGTTCCGGTTGTTTTACAAGTCTGCATCAAAGTCTCACACTTGCTTTTGTGGATCTGATTCTCTGAGCTCCCAAGGACCATATACAGATATCTGAAATTCCACCTAAAGCCGTATTTTCTCAAGGCAGTGTTAAGCTCTCAGAGGCCTCTTGTTGGCAAGATACTGCAGGCTCAGGTCAAGACTGGAATTGAGGTCTCTGAGTAAGGCTCTGATGGCTCTCTGTACGAGGTTCTTACTACCTTAAGAGAAGGGAGGGGAGCCTAGAAGTTAGGGCACTACATCACCCTTGTCAAAATGTTACCTTCTTTTTTGCCAGATGTCTAATAAAATAGTCTGTGGAATGATATCCTCATAGATCAGTTTTAAAATGAAATGAAAATCTCATGTTCTAAAGAAGAAAAATGCTGATCTATTACCTACTACTGCAGAAATAAGAACCACACAATGTTACACCTAGGGCATATATATGAGACTCTGTATCAGAAGAATTCTAGATTCAGCAAAAAAACCTCCAAAAATAGATATTGCTGGAAACACTTTGAGTGTGCCCAAAGAAAAATGCTTTCATAATTATACTTTATCTAAATCCTGTCAGTCAGAGAAGAAAAATTTTCAAGGTAGAGTAAAAATACTGATCTGCATGAGCTGTTTCTGATTCCTTCTTGTCCCCAGAGAAGCACAGGTAATACACAATTACAGGGACTCTTCCATGCTGAAAGTTCAGTGTTAGATTACTGGTGGAGAAAGTGGGGAAAAAACCAAACAGACTTTAGCAAGACTCACATGGTGAAACCAGAGTCAACTGAAATACTTCCAGTCTTTGCAGACATTTTCCTTCTGGAGCACTATTGTTACAAGCAGTATATTTTAATTTATCAAAAGGCAGATTGTTTGCCTTTCCTTTTTAAAAATATGCTCAGATTTTGTTTCTTCCATTTGCAATTCCTAGTTGCATATTTTGCTGTGTTCTTTTTTAGCTGCTACTTTATTGCTAAGCCTAAAAGACTAAAAATTATCAACCACAAGATAAAATTGTGTTAGTATCGATCAGGTCACCCTGTCTATTTAAAACAGACCAAATGTGCTGTCAGGGACATCTCTGCCACTCTGATAGTCAGAAGCTTCTGTAAACGAAATTATTTTTGCTATAACTATCAAAACATTAATTCAGGAAAGCTGGAACTGAATAAGTGGAGTTAACCTGTATTTGCCCTCCTCTTTACACATACATATATTTACAGAAAGTTTCTGTCTCTTCTGGTTGTGAAGATAACCTTTCAAGTATAAACTGAGAGGAATGCTGGCTTGAGTCTGGAGCCAAACACATGGAAACAATAACACTAGACATAAGCTGCCTTCATTCATCTCAGTGGGATTCTAGCAATGAAGTCTCCTTGTGACAATGTAAAAGCCAGACCTGTTAACTCTTTCAGTGCTACATTTTGGTAGTGGAAAGTTTCATGTAGCTGATGTATCCATCACAGCTTAATTGTATTTTCCTTTGAAAGGATATGCAATGTAATATGACTATGTATTTGAAATATGTACATAACCCATCTTTATTTTTGTCTTGACCAAACTGTACTTTATTTGACTGTTTTTATAGCTGATGTTCTGCATATCAGATTCTGCTCTGTACTAAATGAGAAACAAAATCCTTTCTTGAATAAGTTTTCTTTTCTGGAAGCGTTTTTCCCAAGGTTTTATTTTTGTTTTCTTTTTCCCTTTCCCTCTCACCCAAAAGGCAGTTGTGGCTGAGCAATCCAAAGACTAAACTTAAACCATCTTAAAAGCATGTGGAGAGATCACCTGTCCAAATGTCTGTCTGCCCCCTGTTTTTATGCAGAAAGCACTGTGTCAGTTCCTACGGAGAGTGAACATGGTGTGCTCATTCTATCAGCAAGCAGGCTTGGTCAAAGACTTATAGGATTCACTGGCAGGATCTGTAGGATCTGATATCAGTCTGCCTTAAACCTCTGCTGACTAGGGTCTTTGGCTGCAGTTACCAGGCTGGGAAAAGTGAAGTGTGACAAACCTCAAGGCTGAGCAGGAAGCTCCTATGTCAGAAGAGAAATGTAGGTCAATGTGCTTTGCAAAAGAAAACATCTGTTTTCAATTAAGTGCATCATAAAAAGAAGCAACTGTCAATTGTCCCATCTCTGCTGTTCCCAAGCAGGCATCTGCTCTTTCCCTCTGTCTGCCACAACTGGAAGCAAGGGCCATGGTAGGAATCAGTAGTGGTACTTCTTATCACCTTGCTCCAGTTTGTATTGAGATTGACAGGAAAGAAATGTATTTACTAATATTATCATTTAATGTTATTTACTCTCTGTTGCTATCTCTGTCCTCCTTCCTCTGTCCCTTGCTAGGGAAACAAAGTTAAAAGAGAATCTGATAGCATCACTCCAAGGACTGGGCTGGGTAATAATATCAGAGTGATACAAGAACTTGGAGTAGTTAATGTTACAGCAGGCTAAAAAAAAAAAAAGCTAAACTATACTGACTCCTCAATGGTGAGGAATCAATCCTGTATGGTGTTTTGCAGCTTGTTCCTAAGAAATCCTTAATAATCTTTTGTTTCTTTCTTGGCTATTTATTCCAGTTGCATAAAATGTTCCATCTAACTCAGTCCCACTGGCAAATGAGGAGAGGTTTGGGGTTTTTATTTCAGTGGATTTGTGATCAAGCTTATAATTGAGATAAAAAAGACTATATGAAAGTTGTCTGAGCAAAAGTATTGACTTTTGCTAAACCCCATGAAGCTGAACAAGTTGTAGTAATAGTAAGAAAATGTGAAGTTTCTTAGTCTTATCAGAGACATCTGCTACTCTAGGTCTTGTTTCCAAAATCTGTGAGTGAGTTTTTTAGAAATTTTTATTCAGGAAAACTGCATTTTCTCCTCATCAAACTGTTTAACATAATTCCTAAGTGATTATACGTAAATGTTGTAACATTCTCTTTCTCCAGCTGCAAGCTGCTGTATTTCAGGAAGTGTTTAGGTCTGTAGCAAGCATTTATAGAAGAAGTTTACTTTCTTAGAAGTATCACTTATCTAATTGTTTTTCCAAGCATGAAACATGATCATGATCGTTGTTTAGTTCTGTGTTTGTGTTTTTGTGAAGGCTGCTGTTGGTGGGCCTGAAGGAGGTTCTTTGCATTGGGAGATTTAGGAGACTTCCCCTTCTCTTCTTTTGGCTTTTAGTCTTGATACATTACCCGCTGAAGATATACCCCTGAATCCAGTTTAGCACGCTGCTTTAAAAAGTGAAAAGTCTGGATGATTGGGGAAGAGCAGGGAGGTTGGAATGGGGTGTGATGCCTTCTTACACTCAGGGTAGTAAAATTCTAACCCTCCAGCAAGTCACTCAGAGCTCTTATCTACATGAGGCTCTTTGGTACCTTATGTGAAATATGTAAGATGTGCTCAGCCTAACTCTCAGGGGAAATATATTTCTCTGAGAAACACAAGCTCCTTCTCACTCTCTCACTCAAGACAGATGGGCAGCTCTCTGGAACGGGGGGATGGAAGGTTTTACTTCCAGCTGTGATTTCTGTTTGAGAATCCAGTGGGTGGGTCACCCTGTTCTTGGGCTGCCGGGGGGCTGGTTGCTTGCATGCAAACCCACACAGAGGAGTAGCACCTTTATGAAAAAAGCTGAAGCACCTCAAAGTAACTGGTGTTGAGCACAGCCTGTTGGAAGCAGAACGCAGGTATACTGATGCACAATATGGACTTGTATCTGTTGTTTTCTTTCAAATACCTCCTCAATGGAGAACAGAAATTGTAATTTCACAAACATTAAAACCATATAGTTCATTCAAATAGGTAAATGCAGGCACAAATATCAATCGTAGTGGCACAGACTCATTAGCTTTACACCATGTATAAACACAGTTTCTTACATTTGCAAGCAATATTGAATCCCCTGTGTTCCAGTTCCACTACTATAATTAATATTATACACCTGGGTAGAATGCCAGTGCTGACACCATTGGGGAGGTTCAGGTCTGTTAAGCTGTCAATCAGTAAGTGATTTTCTCATCAATCCTGGGTGCTGCTGAAAAGAGCCAGATCAACGGGTTTATTCCATTTCAATTTTCTTTTGTTTTGTACTTTCTCTCTCAAATCTTTTAATGGGCTTATAGGAAGTTAAACTATAAACTTGTCCATCTAAAAGGCTTATTATAACAATGCAGTCCTGGCTGAAATAACCATTTTCAGTTTGATTGTGCTGGGAGAGCAGCATACATGTACACACACACACGCACGTATATGGATGACTAAAATCTCATCCATAACACTGGTTTTAGTATTGCTGTGATGGGAATAACAAAAAATTCCAACGTCCCTCTAGACCATTAAACGAGGAGAATGCAACAGTGTGGTGTTTTCCTTCCCTATCTCCACCCCTGCTTGCAAATGTGATTTGTCCCCAGCAGTGAAACACCACTTTCTCTCTGGGTGGAAGAAATTTAAAGCTCTGGAAGTTTCAGGGCTGTTTTTCTTTCAGAAGGATGAACATCTGAGGGAAGTACCTTACCTTCCCACATAACTAGGTTTGGCTAAATTAATTTCTTCTTCGCTTTCCAGCTTAGCTGCTTGGGTTTCTGTCCTTTCTCCAGCACTGACGTCGGTATTTTTACCCTGAAACCCAAGCTCTTGTGGTTGAATGATCATTACTCTTTTGTTTGTATATACATTAATTTGTGATTCTCTTGAGCATTTTTTCATGCTCATAATTTTGGTCTCTCTCACTATGGGGCTTTCAACTAATGCATTGCAAAGAAACAGTATTACCTCAGACTAAAAGAACTGGGGTTTACCAATCCCCCAGGCCACTAGATGCTCCCTTAGCAAAACTGAATTAAATGAAATTGTATTTCATAGGGTCAATGTTTGTTAGCTCAAGGCCTGGTAATTACACAGTATAGGAACAGCCATTCATTCTTATAGCTCTGGGCAGACAAGAGGATTTTGTTAAATTAACCACTTTGGAAAAGGATATGTTGACTGTGTTTCTGTAAATTTTCTTTGCTGCAGTATCTATGCCCTGGTGCTGCCCACCTGGTGAACCTGATTATTTCACATCAAAGTTGATCAACAGTACAGTGCAGTCCCTGGGGCTGCTGTGCACGTGTGTGGTGATGCACAAGCAGAAAGTGCTCTGATGCAGGACATGGTGATAGTCTTGGAACAGCCTTGGGTCCTATCATGAGAATGCTGAGAGCTCATGAGGCCAGTGGCAACGTGGGGTTTCTTTTCTCCTGTAGGTGCAGCACTAGAGGAAATTGGGAGAACACAAAAGTCATAGAGGCAAGTTTTTTGCTTTCAACCCATTTATGGTTTGCTTCTCTGACCTGCTCTGCTAAACACTGGTTTTGCCAGTGTGGTCAAACCACCTTGAAACGCTGTTTAGTAAAAGTCAAAAACTCTGTTACACGTTTAAAAACTAACCTCCCTGTCCCTGAACTCAGGTTATGGCATTGCTGCAGGTAAGGGAGAGAACAGGAGCCGGACTGAGGCCAGTGTGCTCTGAAGCACCCTGGCTGCCTGGTTGACAGCCCAAAAGCTGCCCACAACTGGGCTGCTTGTGTGTGTTTGAGAGCACCTGGAGGCACCTGGCTGGGTGCAAGGGGTTTTGACACAGGGAGTCCCACCAGTGCCAGGGATGACTTCAGCTGTGCATGGGACCAGGCTTACCCAGGCAGAATCCTTGGGGTGAAAGAAAAACATACTTCTATTTTTGTTTTGTTTTGTTTTAGTTAGAGGGCACTTTGGAAAGCTGGCACTGATTTAGTCACCGTGAGTTGTCTCTTTGAGCTCCTGGCACTCTGCTGGGGACAAGCACGTTCAGTGAATGCATGTGGCTTTGCAGAAGGAATTGCTGCCCACCAGGGCATGTTGGGGGCACACCTGAGGGAAAAGAGTGGCTCTGGAGCCTTCTGCAGACGCTACTGCCACAGGTAATATTCCCTTCCTCATGAAATTAAAAGCAGACAGATGTAAAAATGGGGTGCAATATGTTAACTGCAATTTTTCACAGCAAAAAGGCACTTCCAAGCCTCTTGTGCTAATGATGAATCGTGAATGAGTGTCTTCAATTTACAAGGCAGGCTTTGGCTGTGTGGATATGGCTGGGATTAATGAAAAAGCGTTGGCACTTCAGAGGTTGGTCAGCTGCAATACACAGATCCTGGGGCTCAAAAGTAGCTGGGCTTTGATCCAGAAGCTTATATCTGTCTCCCTGTGAAAAACAGAATGAGGACTCTCTAATGGAGGAGACTTTAGTCTGCCTCAGACTTCTTCATTTTCAGCTAAATCAGAGGCACTCACAGTTTGAAATGCCAAAGTAAGTAAAACTTCATAGTTACTGCTATCTTTAAAATTCTCTTCTCATATCTTTGCAGAGATAGGAAGGTTTCCTGTCACCTCCATGCAGACAGCTTTTATGTAGGGGAAAAAGTTAAAGAAGTAGTAAAAATAATCCTCTGTTGGGATCTGCATACAACAGAGTTTGTGACTACAGTTTAAACACTTTTTTTCTGTTTACGTAAGTAAAAGGAGAACAGTGACAAGCTCTTTAAAGCACGCATATTGTATGCTCCTGGGATGCTGTAAAGACTTATTGAAGTTGTAAGCTTTTCTCCAAGCTTAGTATTATTCCATAAAGACAGAGGATGGCATTCTTGTTCCTGAGGGGAGAACCGGTGATAAGCTATTACATTTTCTCATTTTGAAAGGAAAATAGTGAATCAATTCTCTTACGTCTTTGGATCAGTTTGAAAGCTGGTTGATGGTAATAGCTCTTTCCTTGCAGTTATGTGCCCTAGAACATTGTAATGTCAAATAATAGGCAGTGGACTTCAAAGATGTTCTTCTAGGTTTTAGTCTGTATAAGAACTGGATTTTGTTTATTAAATTTAATACCAATAAATCAGTAGCTCCACATCCAGTATCATATGCCACCCTTGGTTTATGCTTAAAGATCTTTGTACATGATTTGATCACCACCTTTATGAGGTGTGAAAGTCTGCTTTTGAATTCAACATATATATGTTAAATATTCACCCTTGTCAATGCACATGGCTCACCATTGCAGCTCCTGTTTAGCAGATGAGACAATCACAGCCCGTGTGGCCACAGGCATAGGTAAACTCAAGTGAGAGCCTGGTGGCTTCAGAACTCACCAGCACAGCTTGGATTTCAACCTTACCCCCAAATAAACCCTACTGTGTTTAGTAGATTAGCATAAAAGGGAGGAAATAAATATATTCCAGCTCTAATGAGAGAGCTGAGATCAACATCTACCATGCCCAATTTAAAGGTTTGAAGCATCTAAATATTGGCATGACACAGGCAAGTTGCTAATTGTTTCTCACTCTTTTTTTGGGGAATAATTTTACTCTGAGCATCCCTAGAAACTGGAACCTAGATAGGGTAATGGCTTTTCCAAGGTGTACGTTTATGGTTATCACTAAGTTACTCAGCAGTGTTGAATGCTGGGCAATTCTGCCTCAGCAGAAATGGGGTAGTTAGGATATTTTTTTTCTGAAATAAATTTAGGAATTGAGACTTAGACCAACTATTTATATACAATGAAGCAGAATGGTGATTTTTGCAAATGCTCATCTCAGCTTCCCATCTTACAGACCTACGTGCAGCAGCTTAATGCGCATGGACTCAGAAGTGTTCCCTGCTCAGTCTCAAAAATGAGGCTACTCATGTCTCAGCAATTAGCTGTATTCCTGCAGAACACACTGTCAGGTGTTCAGGGTCACTGTGCCAGACTGTCCTGAGGGAAGGAGACAAAACATAAGAGGACAGAGCTAGAAATGTCCATGCTGCCAAACTTTTCATCTTTTAAAATATGTTGTGTTTCAGGACATTCACCCACCATAAGTGCCTGAGTTAACAGACCTGCGACCCTACACATTCAGGGGTTAAATCCTCAGAACAGATTGCTAAAGCATGTTTTTCATTTGGCCTTAATTATGCAGGAAGGTCAATGTAATCATAGTTATTATTTACACATCTCCTGGCATCTGCTCAAATCCATCTTTTTTGCTACTTCCTGGAAGAAGTTGAAGTATTTTAATTTCTTGGTAGAGTGATGTTGTGTTAGTACATTTAGTAAGAATGGATGTTCAAGTTGCTGCCAGTACTGTTTTGGATGCATGTATTACTGAAGCATCCCTTACTGTAAGTATCATTTACCCTCCCATCCCAAAAATGGGTAGGCTACTTCCAGAAGTACCACTCTACTATTACACTCCTATGAAAAGCATGATAATGAACCAGATACTTCTTTTGCAGTTACTGTTTTCCAGCCCTAAGAGGAGGATGAGATTTACATTTGACCTTTTCCCCTTTCTTTGGCTAGAAAAACGGCATGATCTGCTTCAGCCTTATAAACCCCAAAGTCCCATTGCACTAAGAATATTAAATCTATCCAATAAATTATCATTAGGATAAATGAACACAGTTTAAGCAGATCTTGGAAGACTATTCAGGATTCTCCCAAGAGCTAATTTCAAAGGAATTCTGCCCTTCCACTGATAGTCCTATCTATTTCTACAAGGTGGTTAATTTCAAGTGTAACTGTAAAAGTATGTACCTATCCATAAAAACATTCCTTTCCCTCTTCAAGGAAAGATCCTATGCTGGCACAGATTTTCAGCTCTCAAATCACGAGATTACATAACATCTAGAAATCATGTCATATTTATGCACATGCCTCCCTTCCGCTCGAGAGGCAGGCCAGGTCGACAGCATCTGGAGGGCTGGTGGATTTGTATGCTGTTAATAAAGACAGCAAGACAGCAACCTGGAAATGAGGTGCAGCTGCACAGATATTCCCATATAGCCACTACCCCTGTACCCACATCTTGCATATAATACTGCATTATATTTACCCTTGTACAGATCCTCATATGACAAATGTGTCCAATTCGCGACTGAGAGAACAGAATAAGGAGTGATCCCAGAACTGTAGGGAAATGGGAGATGAGTGTACAATCTTCAGCAACAGAGCTAGGATGGTTCACAGGTTTTCTTTGGGTTTTGTTTTTTGATCTTTTTAAAACATCCAAAGCATATTTTTCCTTGACAATAGGAAATTATAAAGGCAGTACTCACCACTAATTCAAGTTTACTTCGAGATTCAATGTTTACTTAAAGGTAGTTATGTTGTTGGAAAGAATTTTTAAAAAGAAAAGAAAAGATTTTTTGAATTATATATTTGATTATTCTGCATAGTTTTAGCTTTTGGAAGTGCTCAAAATGGTTTCAGTTGATACTAAGTGACATATTTTGGGAATAAGATCTGAAAAACTTAATCCTATTCTAACTCTGAATGACCTACTTTACAGCTGGAACCAGGATTTAAAAAAAAAAAAAAAGTTAAAAATCTGGAAACAGTTGACAAGTTTAAGAGCTTAAGCAAGGACTATGAGAGTGGATAAGTTGAGCATGTCATGGTATCAGCAATGAGAAACGGGGAGCAGCTTTGCCGTGTGCAGAGAACCAAAATCTGTAACTTGTTGCATGTCCAAACAGTCCACTTGAAAAAGCAAGTGAAAGGTTTGCTGAGATAGCAGAAAGCCTAAAAAGAATTGGCTCCAAAGTAGGAAGAAACTGCAAAGCATTTTCGATTTTACAAAGAAAAATGAAAGAAAACCAAAAACTTTTCAAAACACAGAATTCTGGGCTCTGTTCTTTAACTGAGAATTATCAACAGAGATACTGGAAAGCTGCATTTGCAACCTGTGGTGTGTTCTGCAAATTATTATCTGGCAGAAGTCATCACATAAAGCACACATGCATTCATATGTTAAACACTTTCACAGCAGTTACACTTTTCCTCTCAAGAACAAACACTATAACAACAAAAAGAAACAAGATTGTGAAGATCAGTAGGCCTAAAAAGTAAAACTCCCATTTTATGGCTACCATTTTGCTTCTTAAAAGCAAGCTTCCTCCTGCTAATGCAGATGAATTGGCAGAGAATCGTACAACTTCTCCACTAAGTCTCTTACTCCAAGCTCAGTGAGTGAACTTGATCAAGGATGTGCTGCTTCAGTAGTGCCACAGCATGGCTATCAGAACTGATGTATTTGTGTGTGTAGATATACAGAGCTATAAGAAGCTACAGAAAACTTGGTGTCTTCCAAAAAAGTACAAATCCTCTTTTCCCATGCAAGGCTGTAGAAGGTAATACACACCACGTGCTGTTACCAGGCTATAAAAAAGGATATTGTGGGCTTTTGGCACAGAACAACAGAGAGCCTCAGGTAGATTGGTAAAGCACTGAATGCCAAAGGTTCAGAAAATCAAAACCTCCAGCCAACAGACAAAAATAAAATGGAGCAGGAAAGGGGTGTTTTTTAGGATTGTGCCAGAACCTTAGGATTTGCTAATGTAAATTTGTTTTGAAGAGGGAGAAACACATTTTCCAAATAGAGGGAAAAGTTAGATGTAGGACTTTGGTATTTTGAAAGGCTTGAGTTATTCACCCAGCCTGGAATGAGAAGGGAACCTACCAGTAATGGAAAGAATGATGTTGTCCATAGACATCCATGTGAGCACTAGCATAAAATCATACATGGATCATTGTTTCCTAAAGCAGAGACTATGTTTTCCTCTAGGCTGAGGAGCATTTCTTCAGTACCTGCCTAGATCAAGCTTGTGTGTGAGACAGACCAAAGACGAGCTCGAGGTGCTCTTCACAACCAACACACATTTGCACCCTTACAGCCTTGTTTCAGTACAACAAGAAAATATTATCTGTACGTACAAGCTGTTGAAGGCACTGAGTGTTTCCTGGAGAAAAACAGTCCCATGAGTGCATCTCAAAAGATATTTACATCCAAATGCAGTCCTGTGTTAAGAAAGATCTTTCACACTAGGAAAAAAGCAGGTTATTGCATATTCTGCTAAGCAATACCATTGATGTTGAGTTGATAATTCAAGTTTTTATCCAGGCGTTTAAATCCCTGACCTACTGTAGCCTACAAAGAAACAGTGAGCACAAAGATTCTCATTGCATTCAGGGTCAAGCAGACTCAGACACCCACACAATTTTCACATGGAAGAAAAACTCTTTATAAAATAATCCTGAGCTAATACACAGAGACCAGAAGTGATGCCTAGAACGAAATGCATCTGCTGACTGATGGAGCTGAATTAGTGCCTAATGCACAGGGAGAGGAAACCAAAGACACTCAAGCTATGTATGTGGCAGAGTATTCTTTGCCCCCTGACAGTTCTGAACAATGCAGCTTCACTGTTTTCTGTGGAAAACAACACCCACACTCTGCTACCAAAGCAGACCTGTGTATTTGAGGGCAGTAAATAGCTATTTAGTGAGCAAACGTATCAATATATTTTTTTGTTTTCTGAACACTCTGATGCACTTTTACCACAACTTCCCAAATGAGGTATTTCCTCATCATGTCTGTTTGACCTTTTAAAAGATGTTTCTCTGTAGTTTCTGTATTACATAGACATTTAATTTTGAATTATTTGTCCCTTTTATTTTTATGGATAGCTACTTAGAAATGGTGTGATCAGTTAATGTAGAACACCCTGTATGTTAAAATAATACATATGCCTTTAGGGTGAATTCAACCTGAGTATCAGATTGGTAAGTTAATTGGCAGATGATTTAATTGAATTGTTCCTCTGTCTTAATCCTACGTGAGGTTTATAATTTTCTTTTCTTTTTTTTGTCTTTTTTTTTTTTCAAAAAAGTGTTTCCTTCAGCATGGCCATTCCTAGGATGAAAAGGGGATTATTGAGTTTATCAACAGAGCTACTACAACGATTTTCAGAAACAGATTTTCAAAAGTGTCTGTTTAAGCTTGTTAAGACTTATCTTTCTGATTGCAAACATGAACTGAAGGATTCTACCAGCTGTGCAATAGAGAGCCAACAGAGATGTGCAGCTACAGCACCGCATGGGGACAGTGTTTTTTTCAGCTAAATACAGGTCAGCCATGCCCACATGGTTCTGTATCAAACAAGTCCTGTCCTTCAGCAGAACTTAATTCGGGGGAACATTATCCAATATGATTATGCTGCACCTAGCTCCAAAGACAGCTCAGGAATGCCTCATCCTCATTCTAGGATGAGATGCTGATGTGCCCTAAATTTTTTTCTTGAACTCAAGACTCTTCAAGAATTCCAGGTTTTCAGTCCTGTCCCTTCTCAACATCTCAACATTTTTTACTTTTTTAAAATCCAAAACTTGAGTACCTATTTTCAGAGGGTCCAAAGTAAAGAAATTGAAGGGAAATGAAGCATCTCTGTGTCTCCCAAGGGGAGCTTGAGAGATATTTGAAAAACAAACATCAGCTTCTATTAAGGCCTCCTTTAAGAAACTATGTATCCAGTAAGCTTCCAGTGGAATTGCCTCACTTGTATCACAGAAAACTTGGGAACAACACTTTAGAATCTGCATGCCTCTGTGCGATCTAAATTGAGGTACAGTCATGCTAAAATTCACAACACTTAGGTCCAGTTTACCCATGTAACCCTCAGCTACCCCATGCAGAGCACAATTTCTTGGCTGCTGAGCAGAAAGGGAAAGTTTACCTGAATAGATATACATAGTTGAAAAAGGAAACCCTTAATATTTTTTTAAGGATTTTAGAAGGGAATTATTTCACCAGAGCATTCCAAAGGATAGATCCAAATCACACAAATAAATTGTCATTCTACTTTAGCTCTTTTGGTCTGCTATTTTAATATGAGTTTTCCAGGAGACTTTGGGTCTTGGAGAGAAAAGTTCAGTTTGCCTGTACCAGGCCTTTGAAAATCTCCAAATATGCATTCCTACTCCTGTGTATAATGTGTTTCCATTTCAAGAAAATGACAGTGGGACAGTGATCTAGAAGTGCTGGGTGTTTTTTTTTGTTGTTGTTGTTTGGTTGGTTTTTTGTTTGGTTTTTTATATAATGAGGGTGAGGTTAACAAGAACGGATTTATTTCTCAGTATGCTTTCTCAGTTTTCGAGCATCCTGGTATTAAAGGAAAAGGTCAGCATGAATGTATGTGTTGCTAATATTTTTTACCCTGTGCTACACATGCTCTTTCAATGTCTGTCATGTCATGTCTGCAGCTATTCAGCTATTTTCACTGGATCTTTATCTATTTTCTGCTTCAGATCATAAAAAGGACACTCAGTGGTGGTATGAAAACTTAAGAGCTGGGATGGAAGGGAAAATAAAACAGTAAAAGAATGTCTTCAATTTGCACTGGCTTAGTGCTTACTAACTGTTGCCTCTGATTCTATCAATAAGAGGAAGCAATAAAGGTCAGCTGAGAAGGGCTCATTCAGAAGTACACGAAGTGCCAGCTCATCTCGAAAAGTTTTATAAAGCAACAATTTAAAGAAGGGACTTTACATGGGTAAGTAAATAATTCTGCATACTCTCCACGACTATTAAATTTGGGTTTTATGATGAATCAGGAAAAACTGAGCAGTAAAAGTAGGGATAGGAAAAAAAAACATAAAAGCAGCTGCAAGAAGCCTAGGACAATAAACATTTGAAGGACGCATCCAAGTATCTTTGGCAATCACACACTGAACATCCCACCCCTTACAGAACTCACCAAGCTGAGAAACTCCAAAAGAATTTACAAACAAACCCTCCATCCACAACAAAACTTCAGGCAGAAGTGAAACAGTAAATAGGACTACACGTAGTAGCAGGACCACAAGTTTGTGTTTGTAACAGCTCTTCAGTTCCTCACAGGTAACATGCAGCACCATTTCCCTGACTTACCACCTGGGGCTGCAGAACTGACAAAAGGAAAAAGAGCTGAAATAGTGAAAAGATCAAACAAGAAAAATTATTTTGCAGTTAGACATCTTTTCTTGATGAAGTAGGTAAGATTTTGCCCTGATAAAGTAGTCATGTTTTTATCACAGATTTGACAAGATGTCCTTGCTAGAGCAGCAGCCTAGGAACTCAGTGGGAGTTAAACAACAAATATTCAAGTCTGCTTTAAAATGGAAATAATAAATTGGAAAGGAGAAAATCCTTTTAAAAATCATGTAGTATTTTCCAGCAGTATTATTGAGAAGGACTCATTCACTCCCTGTTTGAACATTAATACTGAAAAGACTGGCCACCTTCAGTATGGAATACTTCCATAGCACTGCTTTTAAACTGATGTAATTTGTACCCTGGGAAGCGAGCCCTATGTGTAACAAGGAGAAGGAACACCAAAGAGAAACTGTTAAGGTTTTCTTTCAGTATTGGTACCACATTAGGTAACCTCTGCCTCTTCCCATTTACCATCCACACTACAGTGGTGGCAGCCTTTAAGAGAATGAGTCCACAGAACCTTTTTGCTGGGTCCTTCCCAGTCCCAGAACAATTCTCCAAAGCAGCTTATTATGTCACCTTTGACTGTGTTACTGGCACAGGCTGAGGAAGTGTAAGGGCAAGAAAAAGAGCAGAAATAAAGAAAACAGTGCTTGAGCTGACACTGGAGATGAATGCACTCATCCAGTGCTCTAAGCCTCTGGGACTGGGGTCTTATTGCAGCAGGGTGAGATGGGGATACTCTGAACACATTTTACCCTTGAGAAACACACTTCAAATTCCTTAAACAGGGCAACAGTGATTTTAATGACCATTCAGGAGTTTAGGAAAAAGACTGCAGGATTTTACCACATGTTTTCTGAGCTTCTTTTCAAAGAAATCAGAAGCATGTTAGTTAAGTGCTTGGTAATGAGGCTTTTGGCTCTGTTCTTTTGCTGAACAGTTTCTTTAGGGCCTTGCACATCCTTTATATTAGCTGTGTTTAGATTAACAAAGAGCTATCACATGCAGGCAGCCCTTGTTTACGGCATTTCATTGCAAAGGAGCAGAGCTGACTGAGGTCATACTGAAAATACCTCCTCTGTTTGTCCTGGAGGGCAATGTCCCCACCAGGGTGAGAGCCTCCCATATAACTTCCTGCACAGGGAGGAGGGAAGAGGTGGAGCCCCTGATTCCTCTCTTGCTGGCTCCCACCCCCTCAGAGGCAGCAGTTCGTGCTTCCCAGAAATGACTCCAGATTCTCGTTGGGCACAAAAAGCTGCTCATGTCCACAAGCTCAAACAGCACAAGGACTACACACAGAACTAAGCTGCTCTCTGCCCCACAAAGAGAAGTGATCCACCAAAAGAAAGGGAACAGAGGAGTGCATCCTCACTGACCTGCAACATCTGAAACTGTAAACACCTTTACCAAAAGGCCCTTCTCGCAGGGTTCCGTGCTCCTGGTAGCCAGGAAATCCCATGGTTGGGCCTGCACAGGCAGGACCTGCTTGTTTTTAAGCAAGCAGAGATGAGATTGCTGCGGGGAAGAAGGAGGCAACCCTGGTGAAGCGAGATCTCCAGGACTAAAGTGAAAGTCCCATTGTTGCACCCTCTGATAAGACCAGCAGCAGCAAGATTTCCTTTCTATTCCCTTTCTGTCACGTATAACTCAGCCTTAACTCAATGAACTGTTTCAGTTTAGAGTTCAATGCCTTGCAGATGGAATGCATTCAGTAAGCACTGTTTCACTTATACACAAGCTCAGCCTACCTGAGACCTAATTTTAAATTAAACCTGAGCTGAACTCTGTCCTGGCAAGACTACTGCTGAAAGCTGAGCAAGGTCGTTTCAAGCCAGCATGTTCGAGGAGACGCGCCTTTATTTGCGGTCTGCTCAGTGCTTGTCCCTGCAGGAGCTGCCCCAACCATTCATCAAGGTTTGTATCACTCTGGGCTTCAAAGAGCCAAACCAGCCATGGTATCATGCCCTGCTGCTCCTTTGTGGCGTGCCCAGGCATGCTCAGCACACACTGACAATGAGCCCGGTGGGGACATGCCAAGGCCTGCGTTGCAATTCTCCTCGCCTGCCTTCAAGAGACAACTTGGCAATCTGAGGAAAGAAAACAAACAGCAAACTCCTACTCAAATGGATTTGCAACAGTACTGGAAATGCTTTTAGTATTTAAAATAGAAATTTGTAAAGGAATTTTTCATGTCATTATGTAGAGGAACCTTGATAGACAAGTATGTAGTAAGTAATGATTGTTGCTGTCACATAGAGGCTTAACTAATGCTCCAAAATTTCAGTTCATCAATTTAGAAACTACAAGATGTCAGGCCCTCCATAGTAACTTTCATTTGGAGGTATTAATTTGCAGAAATGCTGTTCATCTGCCTCTCAACATCAAATCCCAAGCATCTCTTCCCCTTTAGGAACTCAAAATAATTCATAATTTGAATTTACCTCATGTTTTAAGCCTTAAGGCACCATCCATCTGAGAACAGGAAATACTAGTAAGGTAAACAGAACAGAAAACACTTTTGTCAGTCTTTACAGATACCAGGGGTTGGATTTTTCCTTTCTGCAAGCCCATTTCCCTCTAATACAACAAACGTAGCTTTAGGCAGAAGCATGTAGAATGGTTTCCAAACCAAATAAGTTTCAGAGGTGATGTGAGCCTTAGAAATGACTCTCAAATGCAGTCCAGGCTAAACAACACCTGCCTGTGAAAAGTAAACAAGAGAAAGTCTAAATTAGGCTGAACAGAGACCTGGATTACCCCCCTCGGACTGCTTCTGAAAGCTGAACAAGTGCAAATGCAAGTGCACTTCCCTAGGGGCTGCAGAGAAGCACAGCCTTTCTGGGGTGCTTCTTCATCCCATAAATCAAGCAGAAGTCCTTACTTCTGCAAAATACCAAGCTCTGACTGTTTTGTTTTTGCTCTGTGTGTGCATGGTGTCACGGACTCCTGCTGGTTGTGAAGAGAGAGATTGAGCATCTGTGTATTATTCCCATGTTGCTGGTGGTTTAGACCAACACCTGGTTTGAGGAAAATCTACCATCTTTAGTGGTTTTAATGTTTCTCTCAGGTGGGAGAAGCATGTAAAATTCTGCAGGAGAATTCTAGAAACACCCTGCTTTTTCTTTAGGAAAAAATAAAAGAAAAAAAAAAAGGAGAGTGTCTAGCTTTTTAATGTTCAGGTGTACAGCACAGTTTTTTGGACTGGTAACATATGTATCTGCAGTTACAGAAGCACAGGCTATTCATGGATTCCTTTTGTGTTACCACTCACTGAACAGGGAATGAAAAAACACTGCCAAAAATAGCAGGGGAAGGGGATGAGGGAGGGAAGGGAAACCACACAAAACCCCTGCACAGTAAGTAGGGAGACATGGCCATTTCACTCACATAATGAAGAGGTTAACATGAAAACTGTTAGCACAGAAAGGATCCATTTAAAAATCCATGGTGTTTAAGTATTGTTCTTCCAATCTGAGCTGTCAGAAATCTCCCTCATAATTACATTCTCCACAGAAAGGTACTAAGCAGAAACTTTAGAAGTATGTTGCTAAAACCTTCCTGACCAAATGAGGTCTCAGCCAGCCACATAACAGCATGGCTTTCTGACTCATAACCCTTCTCTGATCATAACTAACTCTGATCTTCCCTCCACTTCAAGCCCAAATGTTGACTTGTCTGTCTTCAATTGCTCACTAGCCTGAAAAAGACTGCTTTTAAAATACTGAGTCAATTTTGTTCTAGGCTTAATACAGCAGCACGATACAATCTGCAATGATATAGATTTTTTTCCTCCACCAGCCAAGTCTCTGGGGCATTTTATGGAATCAAATATTGCTAGAAGAGCATCATATAAAGAAAGTTTTAAAAATAGATTTAAAAAACAAAGAGCAATTCAGCATATGCATTACCCATGTGGAGATGGTTTGGCAAATGTGACATGGAATTGCTTAAAGCTTGTCCACAAATTTTTCTTTTCTTTCCTTTTTTGGGGGATTTTTTTTTTTTTTTTTTTTTTTTGTGTTTTTTTTTTTTTTGTTTTTGTGTTGGTTTTTTTTTTTTTTTAGTGGTTTTTTTTGGTTGGTTGATTGGTTAGGTTTTTTTGTTATTTCTACTTATGGCAACATGACTATAGAAAACATAAGGCCTACACTGTTATTAATACAAGTTTGTAATCTAGGAAGTTATTCTTTATTTATGCCTGCTGGTATCCAGCTTAAACAGCATTGTTTTGCCAGGTCATCTGTCTAAAATGGATGCCATTTCAAAGATATGGTATTTTCTAAGGTAAGATGGAAAGAATTGAACACGTCACTAAATTTACTGTTCAGTGTGGAATATAATATTTTTTTAAAATAAGCTCATATAAGCTGTGTCAAGACACAGCCAAAGAGGGGGAAGAGTGTTCAACTACCCTCTTGCCATGGGATGGGGAACAAAGAGCATATTTGGTGGTGCTGAGGAAACAAGGGTGATGGCTGCACTTCACCAAATTCCCCCCTCTGCAAATACATCATTCATGCTAGTGCTTCAACCATACCCAAGCACAGATGTTTACATTTGCATTTACAATTCTATTTGTTGAAGTCAACTTTCAAACATTTGGAGTGAATTATAATATGACCAAATATGGTCACACATTAGTCTCCATGTTCTATGTCTTCACCTCACAAGTAGATAAGTATTACAAATTACTCTTAAAAAAAAAAAATCCCATGGTTGATAACTATATTGATAATAGGAACTTTTTCTCCTGCTGTTTTCTGGATATTATCTTACAGGCTGTAAGTTTGCAACGCCTATTAACCATAAATAATAACCCTTTCTAATATGGTTCTATTTACAGATTTCTAAATCACATTGAAAACTTGGCTAAGCACAGCCATGCCAGCCATCTTCAACCACTAGCTTAGATATATGTACAGAAGTAAGCAATTCTATGCTCTGAGCAAAAGAAATTCTGAATTCATTTGCAGATTTTTTTTTCACCACACACAAACTCATGTTCCCAAAATGCAACCCATTGAAAGAATGGGAAAACTGCAAGCACATGAATTGTATTTTCTGTGGGGCTTGCAAATACATAACAGCAAACCATGTAATAAATTCAACATTTTTGGCCACAATTACAAGTTCATTTTGAAGATTTGTTAAAAAGAAAGGACTTGTGTCTAAATCCATAGTTCAATCATGAAAAGGAAAACGCAGCAATTCTTCCCCAAGACTGTTAAGATGATAAAAAGCATCACTGAAGTTCTAGCTGCTCTAAGGGGGCATATACGATTCACTGAAAGATTAAATAACTTAATTTTCACAGCAATCATCCAATCCCCTGCCCAAACATTCACTCTCAATCCTCACAGAGGTCAGGCATAGAACATGACCCTTTTACAGCACACAAAGGTTGCAGTGGGGATGTTCAAAACATTTAGTAAAGCACCTTTTCTCTTGGAGTGGATTGTATTTTTTTGGTTGGTTTCATTTGGGGTTTTTTTTGAGGGGGAGCAGTGTGTTTGGTTTTGTTTGTTTTGTATGTGTGTTTGGGGTTTTTTGGTCTGCTTCTCTGGGTTCTTTTTCAGAAAAAGTGAGCTGAGAAGTAACATAAGACAAGGAGCCAAACAGACCATTTGGCCAGAGCATGGTCCTACAGCATTTGCACCTTACCTACCTCCATTCAAATGAAACAAAGAAGCAACACTTCATCACATGGGTATTCTGAAGAGGTTCTCAGTCTAGCAGAAACATGT
>VYZP01008094.1:0-36498 GCA_013400635.1 Hypocryptadius cinnamomeus | reverse complement strand
TTTCCAGCCGTGATAGGGAATGGCCTCTCCTGAATAAAAAGTCTGTGCTGTTGAAGGGTCCAGCACAGCAAATTAGCATTTGTGTAACTGCACAGTGAAATGGGAGCAGCACAATTGCCCCCGGGTTCCCATGACGACTCAGCACTACAATGGATGTTACAGAGCACAAGCTACCTGTGAGCTCAAGGTTGCCCACCCACTAATTGCTGTGCTCTGAACTTCTTGCCTGAGGTCTGCAATGTAAAACATCCCAGAAAAAAATGCCTTTAATCCTCTTTTTAAGTGCCAAATGTGACTGTGTACACTGAGCACCAGCTCTGCTTCCAGCCAGCAATGGAATTTTCAAGCAAGCAAAATAGATTCATCCAAAGCACAGTTGAAAATATCAGTCTTTTATGAGGATGCTCAATAACAATGAAAGGATTCTAGAATTTGTTGAAGAAAATTATGGCCTTGAAGAGAGTAGAGGCTTTTATTCCTTTGATACATAAGGATTTATAATGCAATGTAATAGAGGCATTTTTCCCCGAAGGATATATGAATTCCATTACATCCCATTACTAGACATAAATTTAATATTAAAAGTTTTTTATTTAGGATGACATGTAGAGATGGATATGTATGAACCAGATTCTTGACTGGTTAATATTAAATTTATGTTATTTTAGTGTTATTTATATTTATATTGTTTTATATCAATATTCCATCAGCTGAAAGTTTGGCTCTTAAGTGCTATTTATTGATTTGGGTTTTTTTTATTATTCCCCCCTCATTGTCTGTTTTGTTTGGGGCGATGGGGAGCTCACGTTACATATGGACTTTCCCTGTACTTCAAGCCTGGCTGGAAACCGATTGTGGGGCCATATGAAATAATTTAGTGCAATAATTCGTTAGATTTCTGTGATTCCAGAAATCAGGGCTTGGGCTGAGCCCAACCTTTCGAAGATGGCTGTCACTTCCCACTTATGTTTTGTGACATATTATAGAACACTGCTTCTCTTTGCAGCAATTTTGTCATTATACAAGATAGAAAGAAAAATGGGAAATCTATTACAAGCCAGACTTTGTTATGACACAAGAGAAGAATCCCCTGGGAAGTTAGATTAAATTCTCTTTGAAAATAAAATAAAAATGCCGCCATGCTTGACAACATTAGATTTATTATATATTTATCTCAGAAGCCCTAGGAATGCTCCTGTCAAAGCTTCTTTAGATGCTGAGATATGTGAGACAAAGCAAATCATTCCTTGAGTCATTGAAAGGGAAGTTTATTACAGAATTGGAATTAAAAGATTTGAATAAGAACAGAAATCGGCAGTTCCATCACGAGTTGGAGGCTGATTGCTCGCTGCCTGTGTGAGCCACTTAAACCAGCTCAGCTGTGAAGTTCATACATGCAGGAAGAGGTGTGTGCTAGGAACTTGTGTTTGACAGTGGTTTAAACCAAGTTGTTTTATTCCACCACAGAGTGAACTCAAAGAGCAGCTCAGTTGGCAGAGAGGGCTTGCCTGACACAAGGTGACTGGTGGTTTCCCCTGCCTCAAAACAGAAAAATGCCATTTTGTGTGATTCAATCACAGGCACGCTGTGCATGTTCAGAGATTTTTCTACAGCCAGTCCCAGTCCTACAAGGAGCTGGGCATGCTCACATCTGATGAATTCATGTCATACTATTACACTCCAGTCCTGAGAAACTGAAATTAATGGAAAGATTGTTCTCTGCACAACTGTGCATCATCCTAGACAGTGCATCTGAGAAGTACAGGCTAATCCATCTTCCATGGCCTCCTTCCAGAGGTTAGGGGTGTGCATATGTAGTGGTTTTGGCCACTATGTGTAGAAGCTCCCATGCAAAACCACCACAGCTCCCATGCAAAATCACCACCAGGGAGCTAGAGCTCTTGTCATCATTACTGAATTTTCTGCAGCAGAACTTGCAGAAGAAATAGGGAATGAATTCCAAATAGCATCAGGTTAGAAACAAGAAAGAAGACAGTCAAGAGGAGTATGCACCATCTGGAGCAGGTGCATGTGTGTTGACACCTGGGTTTTCCCTTGGTCTCAGGTGTAGTGGGGATGAGTGTGAATAAAGTAGCTCTCTGTGTCAAATAGACATGAAAAGTGAGGTTGTAACAAACAAGCAAATAAATGCTGGGTGCCAGGAGTGCCTTTGCAGCCAGCAGTATGAGAGCAGCTCATGTCTTCAGATCTGTGGGAAGTCTTTGTGAGATTGACTTGCTCCGGGGTAGTAGCTAGTCATGAGTCTCAGAAAGCAGGGAAGCAAGGTTTTCCTTGCCTTTAAGGCATTTCCACTGCTCAGGAACAATAATGCTAGAAAATGAGACTGTCTTATTTTATGGTTCCCAGATGTATCAATAAAGGGCTAGTGGGAGGAAAACAGTGCAAAAAATCACAGAGGCAGAAAGCTCCAGGAGGCAACTCTGAACTAGGTGGAGAAGAAAACTCTGTATTTTTTTGTGGAAACAGATGTTTTTCCCAGAAGAGAAGAGGACTGGGGCAAAAGGAAAAGAAGAGTAAGGAGTTTGAAGAGACACTTGAAGAGGAGGAAAACTGAGGAGAGATGAAAGAGGCTACCTGTAAAAATCAAAGGAGAAATGAGACTTAAGGCTTGTTAAATAAAATACTTCGATCCCCAAAGTTTTCCTTCTCTACATTAAAAAGCTTATGAAAGATTCTGCTTCTAACTGCAAATTTAGCTTGAAGTTCCCAACTCCAGCACTTTGAGAGAGCATTAGGATTCATTTAAACCCTTTATTCCTTTTGATGCAATAAAACCTATATAGTACTTTCCTAAATGAGTATCCATTAAGGGGACAAAACTATGAAAGAGTTATTTCCCACAATGTATGAAATCCAATAAGGTTTATTACCTCACATTTAGTGAATGGCAGAAGCCTATGAAGTATAGGAACAAGTTTCCAATCATCCATCTATTTGTCTCCTAGAAAATGTACAGCATGCAGTGTACCCAGCTCTTCCCTTCCCCCACAGGTCAAACATCAGATTTGTTTATGCACCATTTAACTTTCTTATCTCTTATGTGACACTTTAACTTTGTCTTTTATCTTCTCACCACTGCTGAAAGGATGAATTCCAAATGCAGCTTGACCCTGCATTGCACTTGACAGCCAAGCCTCCCTGCACTGTCTCTAGCTCCATCAGCATTCCAGGGGGGCAGCAAGCTGTTTTTCCTCCACTTTTTGCCTTTAGTTAGCACCAGAAGCTATATTTCTGGAAAGCAGCCCCACTTTTTAGCTACTTTTATGGTATGGAAAGGGGGATGTAATATAGGATTGACTCTTTGCATCACCTTGGAAAATGAGATTAAGTGGAATTAATTCACTGCTTTCTTTAGGGTGAAATTCATCCATCTCCTTGCAGGTCTTTCAAGTAGTAGCAGAGGAAAACTCTAAAATGTGAAAAAAAAAATCCTTTTTTTTATAAAGTCAGAGGACCTCTAGAGTTAGGGATTCATCTAATACTTAAGTGATGGGGTTTAAAGTTGACAGGCATTCTTTGCTCCTATGAAGAATTCTGGCTAAAAGAGGGAGAAAAGACCACAACCAATCTTTACCTCTGAAACTATTTGGTGTTGACTGATTCTCATTAAAGCACTGAATTTGGAAGGAATCTGTTTCATGAAAGTTCGTACTGGAGGAAAATATTTGCAATTTTTCATCCAGAAACTACATGTTTGAGGAAATTACATTTTCTACAAAGAAGAATGAATATAGTTTTGTAATATTTTCTATTTCTAATTTCTAATATTCCACTCACAAGATACAACTCTGCCCTGATGCCCAGATGTGAGCACATTCTGAGAGCTGCAGGGCATAGAAAAGTGTGTGGGGGGTGTCTCATCCTGGAGGATGTCAAGGAACAAGAGGATATGTAACACTGCACCTTTCCTCTTTGGAACTGCCTTTATTACTGGGTTGTTTGGGGTTGGGGTTTTTTTTTAAATATCTTTTATTCCTGGCTTTCTTATTTGATTTCTCCATGACAAAAAAAAAAATAAAAATATATATATATATATGCAGCAATTCAGCACTCAGTCTCTGAAGAGGGGAGAAGGGTGGGCAGTCTATTCTCACCTTGACAAGCCCCTGCAGAGAAACTCCTACTACTGTTAATGGGAGCTGCTGGCATGCATGAAAGAGAGAATTTATTTCAGGTTGTTAAGGTTTTTTATATATTTTTTAAAATTTGAATTGCTGTTGTCAGACAATGCAATAAGAGGATTTGCATGGTAATATGATGGCTGATGGGTTTCTTGCAATAAAATCCAACAAGCTGGTTTATGAGGTATTTTATGTATTTCTTATTTGTATTATAGGAACAGCAAGTAACCCAGGGATATATCTCTGCTGTGTGAAACTCTTTGCATATATGTTACAAATAGTCATGCTCTGTGTGTTTTCTGTCTGTTTGGGTTGGTTTTCTCTCTCTTCTCATTTACTGTGAAGTAAGCACATATAAAGGCAACACATTTGTATGGATGTTATTTGTCACGGTTTGTCCTGTGATAATTTGACAAATAAACCCATATTGAAGATAGGTGTGAGCACATTTCCCTCCTGACAGGAAAGACTCACAAAAATGGATGTCATGTCATAAATTGATATGAAAAAGGAATCTAATTTGAAGAGTAAAGTACATTTTTTCCCCCCCAAAGCACACTAGTTTTCACACTAATGCAAGTAAGCCACATGTGCAAGCCTTCAGCCCTCATTCTTCTTGCCAATGCCAGGGAAGGTGTGATAATTTTGTCATCTGTGCTGCTTGGTTTTCCTGGGCGTTAGCTTTGCCTCCAAATTAGACTCCATGCTATTAATGGCTCAAAAAATAATGTGCTAAGTCAGTGTGCTTGCAATTTTAAGAGAAAGAAAAACAATTACAAAACCCAACAGATTTAAAGGCAGTCCTGATTCTCAGCTATGTGCTATGTCTGCACAGTGCCAGTGGTCCTTTTAAAATTTGGTTTTTTCCCTAGAAAATGATGCACTTTCTCTGAAGACAATAGGTCTGTTCTGATTTACATCAGCTCAAATCTGGCTCTGCTTAACATTTTTCCATAAAGCAACATCTACTTCATTTTCCTTAGAAATGTCAGCCCTGTTGAATTAAATGAATGTATTTGGTTATGGGAAGAAGGGGAAGTCTCAGTGAGGAGAGGGAAATGTGGATTTTGAAGCATTATCTGCTTTCTCCTGCTTTCCTGCCCCAAATATGTAACTTTTTGTGTATAATTACCTGGAAGGAAAGAATAACAACAGGTGTGGGGAAAAGAAATGCTACAGAAGATTGTTTGATTATCCCAGTGGGAAACAAATCAAATTTATGGATGAATTATGCACAGAGAACTACACTTAGGAAAGTAAATTTTAGGGAATTATGAAAATGAGTGGGCCAGGTCCACTGGGAGGAAGCAGTGAAAATGAAAGGGGCTGGTAGAAGGCTGGAGGATGCTAACTGGAGCAGTAATTAAAGCAGAACAGGTCGTATTTCCTTTTGGAAAAATGGAAATTAGAAAAAAAAATGAAAAGGAACCCTGAAGAAAAAGAAAATCCACAAGAGAGGACAGCAGCATTTCACAGGGGAGTACACAGGAGTTGAAAGAGAGAGCAAGTGCTGGGAGCTGAGGAGGGTTGGCAGGGAAACAGGGGAAGCAACAAAACAGAAAACTTGAAAAGTCAAAGTGCAGAGTGAAACAAGGGTGAGCAAAACAGGGAATTTCATCATCATGCTCTGAGTGGCTGCTGGAGATGCTGGGATCTGTCTCAAACACTCCATCCCGCACAGACCCTCTGTGCCCACTCAGAAAAAAAATCCAAAAATCTGATTTTGTTCTTTCTCTTTACTGGTTGAAGGTGATGGGGAAGGGGCTGGGGGTTATGATCCATCTGCTGTTGTTCATGGGCCATGCAGGGAGGGGAGCAGGTGTGACTGTGAAGGGGTAATCAGGGACCAAGCCAACGTGAAGTGAACTCCAATGGGCAGGGAGGACTCCAGAAAAATGAAGTGTTGGGGCTGCAGTATCCCTCCTGAGGCTCCTTCTGAGGGCTTAAATTGGAAACACTTGGAAAATACTGTGGTTAAATCAAGTGAACCTTTCCTGAGGGATTCCCCAGCAAAGGAGTGTGCTGTTTTTTTTTGGGATGGAGAGTTGTGTTGGACTGGGAAGCAGGGCAGGATAACAGTAGCCTTTAGTCCACTTGTTTGTTTGGATTTTTTTTAATGGAAAACCTTCATTAATGAGGCAAAAACTTCATAAAAACCAAGTTAACACTGATGTTGAATAACACAAATCAGGATGTACTAAAAAAACACAGAAGGAACAGAGAAGATATACAAATTATTAAGAAATTTAATATGGAAAATGGGAAGGGATCAATTTTTTAGGGGAGATTCATTGATAAAAAGGCACCTAGAGTGACATGTTCTTTCTCTGCAGCCTAAGCCTGAATCTACAACGCTGAAAATTCCGGGCATTAAAGGATGGGTATCCCCAGGGCTGGACAAGTCCCATGTGAATCCAACAGGGCACCAAGGGCTCAAGCAGCACATGTTAAATGGATCCTGAGCAGCATTGCTGGGGCAGAGAGGTGCTTGTTCAGGAGAGGTGCTTGTCCAGGAGTGCCACCCTTGCCTAGAATATAGCAAGAGAGCTTTGAGCTCTGGGGGAAAGTAAGGAAGGCTGACATCAGGAATACTCTGCACCAAGAAGGCAGATGAGACCAGCAGCCACACTTTTCTGTGGTGCTGTTTTTTGTGGTATTCACATGCCCCCTGAACAGAGAGAAGCTGTGAGAGAAGCAGAGAAAAGAATGATCAAAACAATTCTTATCTCATTTGCTGCTCCTGGTGTTTGCACATGTGCAATGTGTTGGGAAGGCTGTTTACCTGGAATTTGCTAATTGGAATTTGGTAATTGGATTCTGGTGGAGATTGGTTATGTTAATTAGCCTATCAGGTCCAAGCTGTGTGGACTGTCGGTCTGGAGACAGTCATGAGTTAGTCAGTGATAGTTCTTGTTAGTGTAATATTCTCTAATACAGTTATAGTATAATATAGCACAATAAAGTAATTAATTAGCCTTCTGATATCATGGAGTTCTGCACATCATTCTTCCCGCCCGTCAGGCATCGTAGCCCTGATAGTTTTTGGCATAACTTGAGGATAAGGCTGGGATGTTCCAACTCATGACCTCTGGCAGGTGAAGCTGGGAGAATTAGAGATCTCCATCTCAAGCTGTCAGCTCCACTTTTCTGTCACACTCACTGCTCTGTGTCCATGCACAGGACTGAGCAGGAGGGCTCAGCAGTGCCTCTACACCCACCTGCAGATTCAGCTGCAGATGTTGTGGCTTCTACTGGCAATGAGGGACAACCTCCTCCTCCCCCCTGCTGGTGAAGCTTCCAGGGAGTGCGGCTGTTCAATCCTTGGGCAGAACACAGCAGTAGCACTGTCCTTGCCCTTGTCCTTCTCCTCAGTCCTGGGGAACACCTCACCCCTGCATCGAGCGCTCAGACGAGTGCTCTTTGTTGTGAAAGACCTACCTACAACCTCCTCCTCAGGGATTTTTGTTTTGCCAAGTCATTTTCCTGCTTCTGTTGACCTCTGACTAAGTGGTATGAAAGGCCAGGTTGAACAGGGCTCTGAGCAACCTGATCTAGCAGAAGGTGTCCCTGCCCATGGCAGGGCGGGTGAACCTGTTATCTTTGAGGTCTCTCCCAACACAAACCAGCCTTTGATTCTAAATTGTTGGGAAATAGAATTGGATGCTACAGCTGGCCTTTAGAGGCACCACCTGACTCCTTTTCTTATCCAATGTGCTCTTTGTTTTGGTAGAAAATGTTGCTGTGCCCACATGTATGTGCAATGTATATGTACCTATACATGGAGATAAATGACCCTCGTTAGGTCAAGACTTCAGAAGCCCTCAATATTTGGTATGAGTAATACCACTTATTGATAAAATCTTTCAAAATAGGAACTGGAAATAAAAATGTAGGTCAGAGCTTAGGTTCCGAGTTTGCTTCAGCTCTGTGAGCTGTTCTGAACAAGATATATCTGAGCAAAAAGTATTTCTTTGGCAAAGAAAAGAGGTTGATGTGTATATATTGTTTTAACAAAATACATAGAGGTAGAAGGATATACAAAAGTGGATTTAAAGCTTTTCCACTAATCAACTAAAGCCCTAATAAAACAACTGTGCAAGTAATTGTTCTTATGCACATCCAGCAGTGTTGAGCTTCTTTTGATGTTTTCCTCAATTTGTTCTTCACCTTTTATTTGAGTCTGCAATTAACACTTGTAATGAAAAAGGAGATGACGTGCTGCTGCGGAATCCTGGTGTTAATTAAAATTATTAACAATTGGAGAAATATAAGCATGGAAAAGGAGGCAATAAATAGAAATGTTTGTGTATTTTTTTTTATAATTAAGGTGAAGTAAAGCACAGAGACTGTGTTTCTAAAGAGCTCCCTTGAAAATGAATTATGAAACTTGGCCAAAATAAGTTACAGTGAAATTCCCTCTTTTTAGAAGGATTGTCATGCCCCATGCTCTCTTCAACAGCATTTAGTTTTGCCAAGGCCATTGTATAGGGCTGAATTTCATTTCTGAATGAATTACCCTAATCTACAGAAGAACAATAGGGAAAATGAGCTCTGGCAACAATAGAGAAGGAATGGCAGCGTGATTCATCCTTGCAGAGTGACAATTTATGACTGGGTGGGAGTCTTATTCAGAGAGGAATAATGCAAAGGGCCCAGGGTTTCTGATGAGAGCAGCTCACCCACTCAGCTGTGCCACCATGCTCACTGAGGGCTCCACAGTGACAGTGGGCCCACATCTGGCAGCCTCTGGAGCCTTGGGAGCACCTGGGGCCATCGCTGTGCTCACAGCTTCAGGCACTGAGATCCTTCCTCCAAATGGGTCTTTGGCAACCAAATATGCCCCTGGATGCCAGCCCAAATCCGTTCTGAAACTTAGTGCCAGCCTCCCAGCACCACGGAGGTGCTTCCAGAAATTTCACTGAGTAAAATTAAATTGGAGGTGTTTTCCAGGAATGTGCTGGGAAAAGATGTTGTGGATGATGCTGGAGAAGGAAGCAGCAGCGAGGACATGGGTGCACAGGGAAAGCGGCCACCTCTGCCAGGTCCCTCAGTGTCTCTCAGAGCACTCTCAGCCACACAGGCAAGTAGCTGCTGCCTATTTGGTGGTATTTGCAGGTGGTTATCCTTTACACATCCAGCTAAGAAACACCCAGATCCAGTCCAGTATATTGGGATATTACAAGCAACTGCTCTGGAGCAGTATTTCTATACTGAATTTCTCATCAAAGTTATTACATTTGCAATATTAGAGAGCATGACTAATTACTTCCCCTCCAGAGAAGCTATTACTTGAGAAGGACCATTATTTTCATGCTCAGTGCAGATGCTCAATCATGGAATGGGAGAAAGATATTTTGTGGCTTCAAATTTCCTCCATGGCTTTCAGGATGTTACCTGCAATTAGACTTTCCAAGGGAAATTCCATTAAAAAAAATCCCATAAAGAAAGTGTCCTCAAGCTGAACAATGCTAGAGCTTGGAAGAGGCTGTCAAGAACTCCTGGAGATGTTCCAGGTCTCTGGTTTTATGCGAGCTCTGCAGACTGGAACCAGTGCCAGTGGTGATGGAAACCACGGTGCTTTCCCAAGGAGGGCTCTTGTGGCTGTGCTGAAGCCTCTAAAGGGCTCTGGAGATTGTTACCCAGCCTTATAACTCAAGACCCCCAGGGATCAAGAGAAACAAGCCTGATTCAAGCCATCTGACCCAAAATTAAATGGAAAATCGATCACAGAAATGAATCCCACAGATCTGTGAGTTTATGGGGGATTTTTCCTTCCCTTTTCTCAGCTGCTGGGTTGACTTCTACTTTATGTGTCTACTTTATTTTTCTTTTATGTTGGCTCTTTAACCACCTTTTTTTAGCTTGTTCTTTATGACAGATTTTAAGCTTGTTTTCCGTCTAAGTAACCAATTTCATTCTTGTGGTGTCATAGCATCTTTCACTGAGGAATTAGATGTGACTGTTGAGAATTAAAACTCTAAATATCCTTCCCTTGAGACCTGTAACTTGGAATGGAGTGAATTGCTACTCAGTTGAAAAATTTCTCTTCAGGCAGAGTTCAGGTAAGGACAAGAAAAATCCTCAGAACTCTTACATTTCTCACATCAGCAACTAAATTAATCACCTAATCTTGCTAGATCTTGCTGATGAAGGAAGACATTACTGAAGAACTAAGAAACTAAGAAACTCATAATCCATAGTATCTTAATCCTCACAGTTTTTAAGAGAAGTAGAAAGTTACTGGTTTTTTCCTTTTAACTTCCCAGAGCCTGAGTGATGTGGTTTGGGCCTCTCAGAGATCTGGAATTTAAATTTAGGATCGTTTAAGCTTAAGGTCAAGGTCAGCCCCACTGCTCCATCCTTCTTTGTGAGATAAGACATTTGAAGCTGAAGTATTACCTAGTAAGTATGGCTTTGGAAATATGACATTTTAGAGCTGAGTAATTACAGAGGAGGAGAAAAGAAACCAGGAAAAGTCAGCCTTTATTGTTTCTCCCTACTCTCAAGAGCCAGCAGCCCCTTCTGGACCTCCTGGTTCTGGTGAACAATGTGTTGATTAGCAGAAGGTTCCAGCCTCATTGTTTTGGGGCAGGAAGCAGGATAGGATGACTTCCCCAGCCTGCCCCAGTGCAAATGTAACACCAGGTGGGCTCTGCTGGGGCCTCCCTGGGTCACTCTGGGTGTGAAATGCAGTATTTTGCATCTGTAAGTGCTTGCAAGTCCTTGATGTGCTTCATGTACACACTGATGTAACCCAACACAAATACAGAGGGATGTGGGAGGGAGCTGTCATCTGCAAAGGAAGTTGGGGATTTGGGGGTTGATGGCACTGAAATCTGCATTTTCTCCTGCCCTGACATACAACTCTTTCTGAACCCTGCATTCAGAGGATGATTTTTGCTTCATCACAGGCAGAAGCAAGAAGGCTTCAGCCAGAAAAAATGAAAAGGAGAAATGTCTGTCAAGCTTGTGCATTATTAGGGATGAACTAGAAGGTGCTCTATAGGAAAACCACCTCAGATAATAGAATTTGGATGGGTTCAACTAAGGCTTTGGGGAAGTGTGGAAACACAGGCAGACTCAATAAAACATAATTATAATAATAATAATAATAGTAATAGTAATAATAATAATTAAGGCTTTTCACAGATTAGTCTGTCCTGTATTTGTAAAACAGGAGGTTTTTCTACCTACTACAACTGTCAAACAATTCCAAGTTCACATTGCTGAGGACACTGATGGATTGTATTCATCCAAACAACTTAAGAGAAATTTATTTATGGGTTTTGGTCCTGGGCTGACATCCTTCCAGGGAAGCTGCTTTCAGTTACCAAGGAGCCATAGCCTGGTCCTGTGGTAACACTAATGTGCTAAAAGTGCCCCTGGGAGGGCTCTGGGAAGCACATCCTCCCTCTTGGGGCCCAGGAGGGTTTGTCACAGCAGCAAACTTTCTCCTAGGAGGTCCCAAGTCCCAAAATGGGAGAAGGAGTCCAGCAGGGAAGGAAGACCCTAATTCTGCAGGTTAGCCAGTGTCACCCCAGGGAGCAGAGAGGGAGGGCTGGCAGCTGAGACACACCCTGTGGGATTTGGTGTCCTTTAAACAGTGTCTTTATGGCAGGTCAGTGTGCTGGAAGAGGTTTCCCCTGGCGTGGGGCACACAGCCCCCAGGGAATCTGATGGCAGGAGCAATGGATGAAGGAGACCTGGGTCAGGAGTTGCACATGCACAGACTGCAGTGAGTTCAGACTCTGAGAAACAGCCACTGCAGCCTTGACTGATTTTATATCTACTCATATTCAAGGACCAGGTCAGGTCATCCTTGATCAGTTTTGATTGAAGTATCATTCAAGTAAAAATTGCTTTTCATGGGTCAGGAGATACTCTTCAGAATCCAACTCCCTGCCTGAAATGTGAGTGTCTGATTTATTTATAAGTGTCCTGGAAACTCAAAAGGTGGTGACAGAGCTAAGGGGAGAGCCCTTCAGCTGACCTCTGCCCTTGCAAAGCCATCATAGACAAAATTGATATTGGCTCAAGGGAGTTGTACATTAGTGAAATGCAATGTCAGTTCAGATTTCATCACGTCATGCCATTAAAAAAATCATTAAGTTACTTGGATCAAAAAAGAAAAAAATTGAAAGAAAATGTTAGCAGAAAGCCATTCAGACACAAGCCATCTGGAAGGGAGAGAACATAACACAGGTATTGGTAACTTTAAATCTCCAAAACAGCTTCACTTTTCTATTTCTGCAGTTGTTGTCTCTGTACTTTGCTCTTTTTGGAATAGCAATTACAGCATGTCTAGTAAGAATTCATGACAGCTTAGGACCTCTATTTAAAAGCAAAGGTTTGGGGTTTTTTTATTGAGGAGGTAAGAAAAAGACATTGATACAACTTTAGATCTCTGCCAACTCCCAGAAGAGATCCAAGCTATTAATATAGACACGTGTGCAAGACACGATACACTGGTCTGAATCTGTTGTTATCAGAAGGCCTTTCAGTGACACCTGTAGCTGTCTAACACCCTCCATCCCTTAGCATTCATCTCGTAACAAGTCTACTGCTCCAGCAGAAATTTCAATTCCAAATGGTTGCTTCAGTTTGTTGGGTCATTTTGGAGGTGTAAGGAGGTGGAGAAGGGCTCAGCAAGGATAGTCCAGTGGCTCACAAAACCAAAGATCCCCACTAGTGAGGGTGTATTAAAGTCAGAGGCCTGGCACTGGTCCTGGTGGGCAGTGTTGGTGTTTCTGCAGGGTGAGGCATCCAGAGACAGTCTTGTGTCATCCCCCAGTCTGTGGAAACCCAGGGCACCAGGAATATTTCTCTGTCTGCTCTGGGGTGTCCTGACCCCGAGGGGAGCACNATTGGGCAGAAAAATCCACATTGCGGGCTTCCAGGGATCAGTTATTGGGTTAAAAGGGAAAATAATCTAGGTGTCAGTTCTTAATTGGATAGTTTAGTCTTAAAAGACCTTGTAACAAGAGATTGCTGGCCATTTTTGAGGTGCTTTTCCCGTGCACTGAGCCTGGTGTGGACAGCATGCAAAACTTTAGATAATAATGAACAAGAACCTGAAGACCAAAAAAATCCAGTGGGTCTCTCTTTCCGGACACAAAACCACTCCAGGAGGATCTCCCCCGGCATGGGAGCCCCCTGGAAGGGCCCAGCCTGAGGCCCAGAAATGGAGAAATCGATTCCAGCCCTGCTTGGCTGAGGCACACACCTCTGAGACAGATGTTAGACAAGAGCACCAGCTGGCAGACAAACCCCAGGCACCTCTCCTCTGCTCTGAGCCTCAGTGCAGGCACTGTGCACTGACTGCTCTGCCATGGTTTGGGCACCAGCCCCCTCCAGGCAGGGTGACATTGGGTGTGTGGGCATGAACAACCTGCTTAACCCCCTTGGTGGTGTGGCAGGATATCTCCCTGCTTAGCCTTGTCTCCGGGCCAATGCACTGCCCAAGGAGAGTCAGTGCTGTGGCAGAAGGCACCAGATGCAATGAAAACCCTGACATGGATATTTTGTTTCCTATCTGGAGCCCAGAAGTTGAGTATTCTGCTGAAAAATTAAATGTCTGGGAGTCTCAAAGCTGGTGAGCAGAGGAGGGAGGGTAAGGTTTGCATCTTTCCACAGGAATATTGCATTATTTGCTCATCTCAGATCTGGGGTTGTTTTGCGCTGCTTGCTTGACTGAACTTCTGAGTAGGAAAATCCAAAAGCTTACAATGAAGCTAAAGGGATTTTAATTGTTTTTTGTTTCCCCTTCTTTATGTAATTTCAAAGCTGGACTGTTTTAACAAGCCCTGGGAGCTCTGAGCCCTTACTCTCAGCTTTATTTTTTACAATTTGAAATCACACCTGTGAAAAATCAGATGCCTTTTATGTGTTGAGATGTGCAACTATAAGTCCCAGGAGGAGACTAGTGGTTCCCTAAACACAAGTTTTTGGGATTCTGAACAGACTGTAACCCTACAGATGGGGCCAGGCCTAGTTATTGGTACAGGGGTTTCTTCCATCAGAGGAGATGAAAGTTGTTGAGCTATGAGCTGGTTGAATGTACCCTCCAACTTCAAGGTTGAGATGTAATTTCACATTGCCTGTGAAATGTGGTCCCTGAAGAGCACAGCACAGAGCAGCACTGCAGGAGTGCTTGTGGTACAGAACAAGCCAAAGACTGTGCTCATATCCTCTGGAAAAATCCAGGTGAATCTGCAGGAACAGAACAGGCAAAATAAATCCTTTTTCTGGCTCCATCTCAGCAGAATTATGTCAGTGTTTCATAAACTGACAGAATTCCTATTTGACCTGAGTGCCAGATCCCACTGCTCGCCATATCTTGCTGCTAATTGAGCAATCCCTACTCCAGACCAACACTGCAGAGCTTGGAAAGTCTTGGGAGCCTCTGAGAATAGCCTGAGCAATTAGGAAAGCAGCAATGCTTAATTAAATTGATGGTGTGTTTAAAAATGGTAGGGAACCAAAGCCAAGATAATCCCGTTCCCCAGAAAAGCAGCTTTGGGTGGGATTCCTCGTTTCTAAGAGCCAACTTAATTTTCACATTCCCCACAACAGATTGTTTTATGAAAGGAGCCTTCCCCTACCATTTATCCATCTTTCTCATCACTCTATTTTCTTGCTGTCCCAGCATTCCTGACTTTGCCACCTCTAGCTTCCATGGGAGAGGTTTCTGCACCCTATTTTCTGGCAGTGGTGCTGATTTCTGAAAATACCTACTATTTCCATAACCTCAGATAGCAAATTTCCTGGGCTATGTCTCCCCATCCTTTTGAGAAGCTAATTAGGCAATTACAGACAGCAGAGCTGCTGTTTCAATGTGTGCCCCACAACCTGCACTCACATTCCACCATTCCACATTCCCCTTAACTGCAGCCTCACCCACAGCTCAGCAGGATTATCTGCAATGCCTAAAAACATAGCTTTGCCAAGCCCAATTTTCCAGCTGCCCTGTGGGAGATGTAGGATTCTCAGGAGCCTTCCTTCTAGAGGTGGGTGTCTTTTTTGCTGATAACAGATTTTCCAGAGCAGAAATGTAGTGAGACAACTTTGACCTGAAACTGTCAGTGAAAGATCCAGTGTAACTGCTATTGGATATGTTATCAGGAACAGCAGTAATTTATTAAGGCAAGAACCTACATTCCACATGAAGGGAAAATTACCTGTATCTCTGTGTGATAAAAATCCACTCTTCCAAGAAGGCAGGTGCAGTGACTTCATGGGGGATCACTTTCTGCCTTCCCAAACCTCTGTAGCTCCTCAGATGGTGAGCCATGAACAGGCTTTGAGAGAAGGAGGGAAAGGATATTGTCATTTCTTGTAATTACCATCTGCAGTTGGACCATTTTACTTTTTTCCTGGATGTTACTCCACAGAGCATAGCAGGGATTTTATTTTTTTGTTTGTTTGTTTTCTTTTTCTCCATTCTTTTAGAGGTGCTGGTGACATGGGTATGGGGGAAAGGGTACCTGGACAGACTCATTCTTTCTGACCCCACTCTGGTGCATTTCAGCATGGAAATGGCTGCAAGGACTGCACATTTCCCACATACTTTCATTTGGAGAAGATGTGGATTTCTGTGTTTTTTCCTCTGCCTGCCCTGTCTGACATTGGGATATCACCTGTGATCTTTGTGCCTCTCCTTCTCATTGCGTCTCTGTTACTTGATCTCCATGTGTCTCGTGGATATTTTAAGGAATACAGAGCAGGGAAGCTTTGTAAAACTTCCAGCTACGTCCCAAGAACAAACTTTTCCTCTTTCCCATGTGCTTCTGGAGTGGATCTGCCCCTGCCTGGAGGAGTGCTGCATGTGCACTTGCCCTTTCTCAACAGGCGGAGGGCTTTCCAGTCACAGGTGGCTAAACAAGCACATTTCTCTTTTCTGTATCTCAGCCAGGCTGCTTGTCACCACAGCCCAGGATCCTCAGGAACCCCAGGCAGCTACAAATTCCTCTTTTGATCATCAGGCAGACACAGCAAAGCTCTCCTGTCAGATGGTTTGAGAGTCAACCCCGTCCTTCCCTGTAACAGTAAACAAACAGCTGGAAAGCCAAGGAAGTGCTGCTGAAGTGACAGAGGGAATCCCAGCCCCACCTGCCTGCACCCAGAGCTGTGTTCCTTTCCCACATGGAGCAGCCAGCAGTGACGTGATCCATGTAAAACCAGCAGTGGAGGAGGGCTGGAGGTGGCTCACTCAGGCATGTCAGAACAACTTCACTGCATCAGAAGAGGCTCACAGCTCCTGTCCTTCAAAGGCAGAAATTCATCCAACCTCATAATTCCATTTAAAGGGAGAGAATTGTGCAAACAAGAGGCAGGGTGCCCCTTTATTTCCCCCTCTATCACTCAAGTAGCAATTACTGCTCTCTTCAAACTGCCAAGAGCCTGCACTGAGAGGAACCCAGACATAAACAGTGCTGTGCACAGGAGGAAACAACATGAAAGAGGAAGATGTACAAGTCATGTTTGCCTTCAAATGGGAGCAGCTCTAGTGCCTTCTGCCTCTGCCAAATCTGATGGATGTGAGCACAGTGCCATTTTTGAGTAATATTTGTTCCTGAATGTTAGCATTTGTATATCAGTAGACTCCTTTGGAAAGTTTATTTCAGTGGATACACCAGTAATGTGTTTCAAACACATCTCCTCCTCTGTCAACCAGAGGACAAACATTTTAAGGGAACATGACCAGTCTCTCATTCTTTCTTTCATGGCAATTGCTATTTCCCACACATGGGGACTACTTTGTAGATATCTAGAAAGTAATTTTCTTTCTATTTTGAGAACTTCATGAGATGCAGGAAGGGGAATCCTTTGCCCTAACTGAAAAGATACTCATCAGATCCCATGAGTGGCACAAAGCATCATGTAAGAGAACTGAGGGATTCAAAGGGAAGGGCAATACAGACAGTAAAGTGCCTGGGTGTCATGAGGAGAAAACTTGGGGATGTAAGACACAAGGCCTGTCTTATGTGCAGAAGACCAGGACTCCTGCACACAGAGAATACAGCAGCAGCTTGGTCCTATCATCTGCTTAACATGCTTAATCTGCTTTTTATTTGACAAAAACCTGGGATTTGTGAACAAAATGCTGCATGCGCTCTTTGCTGTTGAATGTGTCAGCATGCTGCATGTCCCTGTGGCAGATGACAGACCCCTCTGGGGCAACTGGAGTTTGTTGATTTGCTCCCTTAATGCTGTGGAAACAAAATCCAGCAGTTCACCATCAGGATTCACTGGACTTTCAAAGTTGTGGTCTATAAACTACAAATAAGTGTAACACTAAATAAGTGTTCAAGGTCTGCTGGATTTGATTTATGGCTTATAAATGTGATTCTGCTGACCTAAATACTACTTATTTGTAGTCTGCCTTCTATGAGAATAGTTAGAAACAGGAAGCCAAATTTGCTCCTGCTTTTTTGAGTGAGTCAGCTAAAAGGGACACACACTGTTCTCTAGTTAAGAGAAGCCCTTTTCCTTCTGGCTCCCTAATGCTTGGAGAAAAGGCAGGGAAACACAGTGTCCCAGGAGAATCACCCGTTGCTCAGCCCCTTCCTGCCTCAGGGGTAGGAGAGAGTAGGGCAGCTGCAAACTGGCCCCCACTGTGGGACCCTGACTGTGACTGACCATGAAGGAATACCCCCAAAACCTGTGCCCCATTTTTAACCACAGCCTGCTGGCCCCCAGCTACACTAAATAAATATATCAATAGCTCTGTCCTGCACAACTCTAGTCAAATCCTGAGACTGATTTGGGCAAACCAGTGGGATTCGAGATTTCTGTTAAAAGCAGGGTGCTTATCTGTGTTCAATGCTTCTCAAGTGTTGGTGTCTGAAAGGTCTGAGGAGGATTTTCTATTTATTGCTTTATTGCTGAATCAGGCTGTTGGAAATTAACCTCCCACCTGCAGAGCCACAGTTTTCACAGGCTCCTAAGCAAGTTGGAATTCTCTGCACAGTGCAGCTCTTCCCTAAGCCACAACTTTTATTTACCTCAAATTCATTTCAGGAAGGTGTGAGTCAATTACCATTACTTTGGAAGAAATAAGCACTGGCTTATTTCAAAAGAGTTTTAGCTTTTAAAAAAAAACAACATAGCAAAGAAGTGGTTTGCTGGTTAATCTGTCTGTGTGAGCTGGGGGTTAAGCCTAAGAACCTCATTACAGTTTTCCCCACTATCTATTTAAATTTGCAAGGAGGATCCTGTTTAGCACCATCCAAATGGCAGGGGCCTTCAGCTGGATAGGAACTGTGAAATGTAAAAGCTGCACAGGAACCACCAACACAGTGAGCTGCACAAAGTGGGCAGTGCCAGACCAGGCAGGTAAAATGCAGCATGTCTGTACAAGTGATACAGAGGGGAAAGTGACCTGTGAAGAAGGTCTGTATATAAAAGTTGCTGATGCATAGCTAATGCTTTGTTTGGGGAAATGTGGGGCTGGCAGGCTCTGGTCTCCTCTCCTCAGGTGATCTGCCTGCAGGCAGTGAAGCAGAAATGTATTTGGCCAGGAACAGAAGGCTGTGAATGCACTGAGTGTCCGAAAAAATGCTTCATGTAATAGGGTCTGCTGATTGAATACAAAGTCATATATTGTTAAAAGCAAAATTACTAAAGTGGGGAACTGAATACACCTTTCTTTTTCTTTTTCTTTTTCCTTTTTTTTTTTTCTTTTTCTGGGCTCAGCACAATGAGTGAAAATATAGCTGATGAGTGCCTTTTCTGTCATTATTGGTGGTGTCCTTCCTTTTATCTATGGATGAGATCACTGTATTTCACCCTAACAACTCTCCAGGGTGTTGATCTGCTGCTCTTAAGCCAGTCCTTACTACAATTAAGTCTGCACAGTGAATCTGTGTGGCTGCAGGTGCCAAACACTGAGGAGCTTTTAGCTGACCCAGTCTATCAAACTGCAGTATTCACCTATTTGAGAAGAGAGAATCAGGAAATGGCAAAGAAAAAGGTGTCTGTAAGCAGAAGAGAAATAGCAAAAAAGGAAGAATTATGTAATGGCCATAATGGGATACCTACACCCTTACCCAGGTCATTGTTTGCCAACAATTCCCCCATCACCTGTACTCACCAGGCTCCTCTGTTAATAGGCTCTGATTTCTCATGAGCCACAGGCACCTAATTACATCCAGGAATGGGACTTACATCTCACTCTTCTCATCAGTGTTTCTTCCTAGTAGCTGCCATTGCTGCTGCCTTCTGTGGTTTTTCCTGTACATTCAATAAAGAGTTCCAACACCTTCATCAGGGCTATGAAAATTAGCAGGCACTGGAAATTGGGTATTTCAGCAGCTGCCTCTCTAGTGGATCCACTCCTAAATGTATCCATGGACAATCTTTCATATTAAATGGATAGGAAGCCTTAGCCAAACAGAGTCTTCAGCCTAATGCAAGGGAAACGGCAGGACTGATTTCATGAGGAAAAGAAAAAAGAAAAGGCAAGGCAAGGTGCCCTTGAGCAACAGAATCAATGATATTTATACTGACCAATATCTAATGTGACTTGTCAGCCGTGGAAATCTGTCCTCAATCAGGGCTCTGGTGGTTTGTGGGCAAATCTTTCCTGGCTCTGCTTTCTTTCCTGGGTCACCACTACTGGAAGGAGAGCACATGCCAGTTGCAAGCATGTAGGAAAACATAATGCACAGATAAAAATACAGCAACCTTTTGGTTAGAAGCTCAAGTTGCTCTGTCTAAAATTCCAATAATATAAAATTTATGTTGAGAAAATATCACATTGTGAAAGTAAAAACCTAAAGGGTTTATTGTTTCTGTTGAAATTTCACTTTGAGGAAATGGAAGAAGAAAAGGAATTATTTTTTTCTTGTTGACATACAATGTGTTATTTTAGATATTTTTAACATTTAAAGATTTTAGATACTTTTAACATTCATTTTATAGAAAATTTCTGTTGGGCCATGCTGTGGCAATGTCCCAGTGGTGTGTGTGGAAATGTTGGAGTTGGTGGTACTCTGGGGCACATCTACAAAGAGAAGAACTGTGTCAGTGAAGCAGCCTTTCCTTCACACCTGTATTTAGTATTTATCACAGTGAAGGTCATGGCAGCACTGGCCCATTTTGAGTGATTATTTTGTTACTATCTGGGTTAAACTGAAATAGGACACAGCTCATTCGGAGGAAACCTCCCTATGGAGATACCTACCTCAGTAATGAGATGAAAACTCAATCTAATTGTGTTGTTTTGCTTCCAGAGCATGTGTAGGCAGGTCTCACTCTTAGGAAGTGTTTCTACATGTCAAAAAAAACCAAACAAAATTTAGGGATTGATCCGTTTTCCATAGAAACTAGGATCTGTTTTGTAATGGGTTTAAATTTAGAAAGACTTACGAGTCAAAGAACAATTCTTTGCTGGTTTTAGAGAGAAGATAGAGAACCTAAGAGAATGTTTAAGTCTCTGATTTTTATGTACAGATATTGGTTATGTCTCTATCTCTTCTATTGTGGGTTGCAGCTGTTTCTGTAATACCTTTCTATAAGTTTATAAGAACATGCTCCATTTGCAGTGATAATGAACTAATTAAGAAACTAAAATCAGCCAGCTTTCTTTTAAAAGAAATCAATTTAATTTAATTTTTTTAAAGTATACTACCACTCTCCAGATATTGAAATTGCACTCTTTTGTGTTCTTAATACGTTTCAACAAGATCAAGTAGCAGCAACAAAATATTCCATTTCCATGGAAATCAGCGTAGTTTTCTTTGCCTCTAATCAGACCACTTTGCTGAAAGCTAAACTGTTTATTTTTAACCTCTCAGAAGATGAAAGCTTGGCATGCCTTTTATGTCAGGAGTGTAGCTGTTCTTCTGTGCTTCATTAGGTCTTTTGGCTTCAGCCTCACCTGTGGCTGAGAGCTGGGCAGTGGGACAGATGTGCAGAAGATGCTGATGCCTCTGCCCTCCTTCCTTTGCTCTGCTGGCAGTTTCCAGCCCAGTGCAGTGGAAAGCAGCATAAAAAAAGAGAGACCTGCACAAGACTGCCTCCTGTCTGTCTGCAGTCTGGCTCAGTGAGAAGCATCAGGACCTGGAGGGGGAAAGGGCAGGGGATGCTCAAAGAGCTGGGATATCTCATGCACATGCATGAAATAAAATTGGTTGTCTGATCATTAGTCCCAAAAGCAAAGGATGAGGTCAGGACACAGGCAGCACACAGGGGAATCCATATGGCACTTCCCAATCCAGAGGCTGCAGCAGTTCCGCCAGCAGCTCCCACGTCCTGCACAGCTCAGTGTAAAAGGCAGTTCTATAACAATTGCCACGGCACATGCACAGAAACAGAGAAACAGAGAAACTGATGGAAGCAGAAACAGAGAAACAGCCTGGAGCCAAACCTGCTGTCTGACAGTCTCGGTCTGAGTCAAGCCATGGCACTCATACACCGTGCTTGGTGATGAAGGTTCAGAGGCTGTGCAACCCCCTGTGCAGGTGCCACCCACTTCTGGCCTCACAGTCAGCTCTGATCAGAGAGATTCCTGGGTGTCCTCCCTGGCTCTGGGAGAAAAATGGCATCAGTAGGAAAGCACATTTCGAGAATGCACACTCCATACTTGTAGGTAGGTAACTTACTTTTATTTTTCTAAAAAACAAGCTGCTGACTTAGAGCTTTGTACTAAACCAGAAGCTATTACAGTAAATTGCCTTGGGTGGGTTTGTTTCTTTTTTGAGAAACCCAGTTGCTGTAACCAAGCTGATATTTATTTGCACTGATTGAAGAGCACAGGGCAGCAGATCCCATCAATGCATGTGTGTTATGAGGGGTCCATCTTGGTATTTAGATGTAAAGATGCTGTTTCAGTTTAGAGATACTTATATTTAGGGTTGCTATCTCCTCTATGCAGACTCAGCACTGCACCAAGGTACTTCTGTGGTGACTAATGTAGGAAGGAGCTAATGCAGACAACAGGATTCAGGTGGGGATAGGAGCCCTCAGGTGAGAGGAACAGCCAGAAGGAAGTGACTGGCAGGTGATGGCATAAATGGGGTGTAGGGCAAGGGAGCAGGAGGGTGGGAAAGTTAACAGGAATTTCTGATGTCCATCTCATTCTTGTCTGTGCTCCCCACCAAGGTCGTCTCCTTGTTACGGGTGTGTTATCTTGCTGCCTGTGAGCAGGGCAGCAGTGCCTGGCTGCCATGTGTTGGGGAGGTAGGTAGTTCTGCTCTTTCAGGTTTCTTGGCAGCATTCTGAAGTGGGTGGTCTTTGCCACCTTCTCCAGGCTGAGCCCATGATCTTCCCTGCCAACAAAACATGCCCTGTGGATCTCACCAAGACCACATGTATTGATCTGATAAGACTGATTTATTGGTTTGGGGTTTTTTTCATTTTCTTTTTTGACCTCAACAGTTTAACTTATTGATGTATCTGTTTGGCCTTGCTTTTGTTGAAGGTTGTGTACCTGAGCACAGTTTAAAATCAGCTGTAGTGCTTTTCCTTTCCTTGTCTCACATTCTCGTGTGCCTGACAGTGCCAAAGCCATGGCAGGGCTTGGGGACAACACAGGGCCTAAACCTTCAGGGGCAGGGTCAGATAATCAGCTCATCAACACAAAGGCCTGTGCAGAGATTTTATTTACCTCTGCTGATGACACACAGGAGGGAACAATCTCCTGCTTCCTCTTTAATAGCTCGATGCTCCTGCACAAACAACAGCAACCAGCAGTAAAATTGTCTCCTTGCCAATAAGGTCAGTAGCTGCAGCTCCCAATTCACAGGGAAAATTGTGTAGGAAAATACCATTTCTGTGAGGTCACTCTTTACCCTAGAAGTGGCATTGAACTGCCTACATGGGGTCTCTGCCAGCTGGGGAGAGAGAGAGGTTTTCTCATGATGCCAAAAATGTACTCCAGCCTTGAGTAATGCCAGAGTTGAGCTAGGGAGACAGCAGGAGGATAATCAGAATGACCTGATATGAAATAATCCCCTCTGTTTTACTTGAGATTTTTTTTGTTAGCATTCAGATAAGACTTTAATTAAGGGTTTCATTTGTTACCTATTGATCTTTAATATTTACCCATAGGTTTTTTTGGGGGTTTTTTTTGATTGATTTGATTTTGCTAGATAGGAATTAAATACACAATTAGTTTTAAGTTAGCTGAAACTGAATAGTTCAGTTAATGAATGATTTGCTGACAATACTAATTGCTCAGGCTGCTGATAGACTCCAGGAACCACTGCAAGATAAACTGATATATTATAGCAGGTATCTGAAACTGGCAGATGGTTAGGGAGAAGAAGCAGATAAGCAGGTCCAGGGAATTCCAGAAAAAGTTAACCTTTTTCCTTTCTGGGCCACATAGGCCTCACCTGAGGCATCATTGCTAGAAAAATTAGGCCATTGCAAGATTTGTTGGCTCAGTGCAGCTTTTGTTAGTGCCAGCCACAAAGAATAGGTTTGTGAGCATGTGCAGCCTGCAGTGTTTAATTGCCTCTGAGCCAGGGCTCTGGTGCCCATGTGGGGAAGCACTTCCCCTGGTGTGTGCAGTGGTGCCTTTCCCAATATACAACACAGGGAAGATGGAGCAGGACTGCAGCACACAGTTGTGTGTGTGAGGAAAGGGCCAGCAGAGCACAGCTTTGCTTCTCATGTTATCCCTGTGCAAAATGTCTCCTGGGAACATCATTTCTGGCAACTCCATCCTGTGGAGCAACAGCAAAACAAGCACCTACGTGCCTGCCAGAAGGTGCAAGTCAGTCAGGACCAGGAAGAAAAAGGGGTGAAGGGATGTGTGTGTATGAGAAGGAGACAAAAGTTTCAGTTTTTTAAATCCCAGGTGATTTCTCTTAAAAAAAAAAAACCAAACAAAAATCACAACTTCTGTTCTCTTTTTCCTGCCCGTTTTCCCTAGAGAGAGGTATCTTTTCTTCACCAGTTTTCCTCCTTCACAAGCCCACATTTTTTTTTCTTTTTGGCACAGCAAGAAGAGGAAGAAAAGAAAGTATGCCAGAGGAAATGAAGGAGAAATGGATAAGCACAACCTGAAAAAGCATTTATTTTTTTATCACTACCTAAAAACCAGAAAATTGTTTTAAAGTAACTTTTATGATATAGGAGTCACTCAAAGTAATTTTTTTTAAAAATGCCTATCAGGTCAAGCAATTGTTTCTATGTCTGTCATGCAAGTGAATGAGTAACAATGGGATAGTAAAAACTGGCTGACTTCATAATTTAAAAAAAAAAAAAGTGGTCACATCACTTTTTGCTACTGTACAGCCTCTTGTTTTCTCACTGTGATGTTGAACACCAGCTTTATTGCTGCCTTGTGCACTTAGGGTTTAGAAGTGTGTTGCTACATTAGAGGGGATTAGATTGGCTGGAGCTCTGAGCAACCTGGTCTAGTGGAAGGTGTCCCTGCCCCTGGCAGGCAGGTTGGAACAAGATGAGCTTTAAGCTCCCTTCCAACCTAACAAATTCTGTCATTCTATGATTAAGGCATTTGGCCCTGAACTCTGAGCCAGGGAGCAGCAGGGGCTGCCTCAACCCCACGAGGACACAGCACCTGCTGATGGAGGCAGCCAAACCATCACCCAGCAGCCTTGCCCTACAAGGAAAAAACAGAAAAAGGCTGGGATTTAATGTAGTTTGAGCTTTTTTTTTTTTTTTTTTTTTTCCTTCTCTCCACAGGACTGGTGAGGATGGAGGAAGGGAACAGGTGGGGATGCCAGGGGTGAGCTTCATCTGCCACAGGAGGGAGAAGTTGGGACCATGCCCAAAGGGAAAGTGAAGCTCAGCCAGAAGGGCTTCTGAGGATACCTCTGAATGGGAAGGCACATCATTCCAATAGTGAGAAAGGATCTGGTTTAAGGGCTAAAATAAAAAGCTGTGTATTGCTGAAAATGCAGAGTCTCAATTTTCCTGTGACATGCAGGATTCATTTCTGGGCCTTGCAGTTCATGAGATAATGGACTGCATAACTGTTCTTCATCACTGTGACTAACAGCCCCTTTTTGGCACACATCCTGGAACTCAAAGCAATGTAATTTTTATTTCTGGATATCACAACTAATTATTCTATTACAACTAGCTGTAATGTTACAACTAACATTATTCATCTGGGCCCTGGTTATCCTTTCCCTTTTTATAAATCCTACTTCTGCACAGATTAAATTTTGAGGCTATTAACACTTTGATTACGGTCTAATCATATTAAATTATCCCTTGGTAGTAAGGTTTTCCTGTCAACCACTATGATACCCACAATTAATTGAAAAGATAACTGGTGGTTTGATGCAAAGGCTGAGCTTGAGTAGGGTAGCAACCCCCAGGGAGTCTGGTGCAGGCTCAGGTGGGCTCTCCCTCCTTCCTTGCAATGAGGCTGGAGACAAAATGGAGTTAGGCTATTAATGGGAACAGGATTTAGGCTTGTAACAAAAGTGGGTGGCTGCATGCTGAAGCATAATTAGTTTTTTAAGTCCTCCTGGGTGACACAAGAGAGAGAAATGTGAAAAATAGGAAATTGAGTTACTACCTTCCGCTTAAAACTAGGTCCCTGTCCCTATATGTTCAAAGGACCTTGGGGAAACATCACAGTTCCAGGGAACAAAAATCATGGTGTTTGAGCCTTCAGCCCTGGTATACAATGCCACTGCCCACCCATGCATGGGGCCTTTCAGGTTGCTGTTTACCAGGGTATTTCAGGGTCCCTGAGGGGGGACGTGCCACAGAGCCTCCTATTACCAGCAGAAGGACTTTGGGGTAGTTTCCAAACATACATCATCCCTGGATTGAGCAGCCCCAGGGGAGCAGCTCTGTGGATAATTGCCTTTTTGGCAGCTGTTGCCTATAGCTGGGGGCTGCCATGGGAGGGCTGCTCACCCCAGGCCTGCCTTGTTTATCTCCCCACACTGAGATAGACAATGAGCTACGATTTTTCTTTCCATAATTATTGATAGAGTGCCTGGTAAATGCTTCCTTGCCTGCTCACCAGACTCAAAGGTTAGCTTGTTAACAAGGAGGTTTTCAGATACTCCCCACCCGTGCTCCCTTCAGGGGCGAACGGGGTGTCTTTTAATGCTTGTTTGATGCTGTTCACATGGGTAGGCAGCACGATAACAAGGCAAATGATTGTCTGCTTTGCTGATCAGAGCCTGTAATAACTGCTGGCTTGGCGCTGCACTTTCAATTCCTGACAAACCAAAAGGCACTGACCATTTGGGCTGATGCTATTTTTACCCCAGTTGGGCATGGGGTTGTTGCGTCTAATTGCAAATGATCTTGGATGATTTATTTTCCCTGATATCTCCAGAGGCATAACTTTTGGAGTGCCAGCAGCAGGCAACACAATTTCAAACCATTTGGGAATGACAATTAGGGCTTATTTAGGTGATGATTGAGCTGCCTGAGAGCTCAGTGCCCACCAAAATGCACTGTGGCCTTAGACAAAGGGAATTTTCTTGCCTGGCTACGTCTGATGAATGTAGCCTACATCTACTTGCATGATGATGGCTTCTTTTTTCTGTAGTTGAACACCTCAGTTCAATTGTTTGCACCTGCAAAAAGTAGTGTGTCCATCCTTGCATGGAGGCTGGTGCATTGTCACATGGGGTTTGTCTGTGCTAATTTATGCTACTGCATAGAATACAAAAAGAAATTACAAGTAGCTCTAAAAAGAAGAAACTTTTTTTCTTCCCACTAATCTCTAATAATAAACTTGGGTTTGTAATAAATGTAGTACACATAGGTTTATGGGTAAATAGTAAATTCAAATTTCTGTTGAATTTCTGCTGTTGGTTAGTTCCACTAAACCAACTGGGCAAAATTGTTTTGTTATGTAGGTGTGGTTTTCATTTGGTGCTTGTTGCGTTTTTACTGCTGGAGCACAGGTGGAATTTATTTGATGTAGGACTTAAGGCTGTGCTTCCAACACTAAATATCCTGTACTTTGGAGATAGGCTCTGCTGTTCTGCCTTGGCATCTCCCAGCCCTCAAGCAAGGCAGAAATGCATTGCAGACCTCTCCAAATCACGCAGTCCTTGCAGGTGACTGGAGGACAGTGTCTGCAGCACACACGGTGGGATTTTCCCTCTGCTCCCCCTCCTGCATGGCGGGCCTGCTCATCCGCTTCCTCCCTCCTACTCTTGTTAGTTCTTACTGTTTCCAGAAACATTCCTGGATCTGGGTTAACTGGGAGCTGTTTCCCTCTCCTGCATAGCAGGAGGGCAGAGCAAGCCTTTGCTCTCAGAGCCCAGGAGAACCATTGGCTGCACCGTGCAAAACCAAGCGCGACTTTGGTCCCGAGGAACTCGGCCTGATGTATGTGAAGCTCACACATTCTATAAATAAGCAAAGTGCATGTGTTAGGGCACAGAAGTAGGAGGACAATGTCAGAAGCCATTTACCACTTGCTTGAGGAGCAGTCAGTTGAGATGAAAGCTTTGTGGCCAGACTTTCCCAAAATGCTCGCTTGCATGATTGAGGTCAGCTCCCATTTAGCCACTAAAATTAGCAGTGGAGCTTCTAGGCCAGCTGACTCTTTTGGGTGCTAAACAGCTTTGACAGCCTGGCCAGAGATATCACAGAAAGTGCAGCTGAATGTGGAAATAAAAAAAAATTCTACTGGTTATGGAGTTTCTCCAAATGGAGCAGACCTCCTCTGGAAATGCGTCCCCCACGCTGCCTGCTAAGGTTCTGAAAACCTACTTCTGCTTTGCTGATAGGTAGGAGACACTTGGAGATATGTGCAGGCAGAGGGATAAGAGGTCTGTAATGCACATCCACAGCTCTAGGGCTGCTTGAGCTGTGTTCAAGCTGCTGAGCACTCAAGTGATGTAAGACTGGATGAAAGTAGTCAGTGCTGTACAAGAGTCCCCAACCATTAAACAGGCACTGTCCTCTGCTTCTCCCCAGGAATGACAGGTGTGGCATTTAAAAACAAACAAAAAACCCCACAACAAACCCAAACAAGCAGAAAAAACAGAATAGCAAGCTTTTTCCTTCTTGCTCCTCTTTTTGGTGGTGTCCTTTGTCTTCTGGTTTTAGCTTTAAAAGCTTGAAGTTTCCCCCACTGTGAATTGGGTAAGATGTATTTTTAGAAAACAATAAGGATCTCATGAGGCTAGAGCTGGGTCTAATAAAGAACAGACTAATTGGGGAAGGGCAAGAACCAAATGATAATGTTTCACTTATTATTATGAAAATTATTCATGAATAGGAAGAGGAAACAGCTGGAATTAATATTGTCTCACTTGCATTTTGATTTTTTTGAAGTCAAATAGAACAAGAAATATTTGCTAAGAAATGAGAAATTGAAATACTTTTTTTTGTGTTTTTAATGCAAAAATCTTTAGTCCATTATGGGAAATATCCACAAAATATTTTTCCACAAGTCCTGTAGAAAGCTAGAGCTTTAGAAAATACCTAAATTCTCTTTCTGTATCTGTGCCAGATACTTTAGGCTTAATGTAGAAATCACAAAATTTGCTAATACAAAGGGCAGCAAATTAAGCAGGACTTGGGGTAGAAATGCCCCTGGAAGGCCATTGACTAAATCTGCAGGTTCATTAATCACCTATGGATAGGAGTTTTCTTTTTTTTTTTTTTTCCCCATGAGCCAGAAGATATGTTTTTAAGTAAGACAAATGAAGAAACGGTGGTTCTACAACTCATTTTATGACAGTAATGGAAAGTCAGAACTTTATTTCAAGTGTGTACCCATCATCTGTGGGGAGCTGGAGCAGAACTGAGTGATAAGGCCATGACCTTTGATCATCTCTCAAAATGAAAACTCATTCAACAACCTCTCTGGGTGAAATTCAGCCCTTGGATATGAAGGTATTTCTTATTAAAGACATGCATCTGAGAGCTAAACACAGCTATAGGAGTCCAGGCCAAACAAATCTGATCAGGGTATGAAAGCGAATTTTCACTGATTATATGTAGGGAATGGTGTTGGATTGGTGAATGAAGTCCTACAGAGCTCTGATAAAAATGATCTTTATCAAAACTAACAAATTGGGTTTGGCCATCTTGGGTCATTTTATTGTTATTGTATCACTGTCAGTGATCACCCAGAACAAAGTTTTCAGACGTTCCAGGAAATTAACTGAAGATCAGTTACTGTGCTGTCTTCCAAATTTATGGCTCTGCAGCTGACTACAGACCCAGACAAACAGCCATAAATAATCTCTCATGTCTTCCAGCTCATCAAACTGAAATCTGCTTCCTTGGAAGGAGGCAAGATGAAATTGGTGCATTACAAACAAATTTATTAAAAGGTGTGTTCAATATTTCATGAAGCATGAGAAATCGTCAGTGCTTAGTAGGGAATGAGATTTTTTCCTTTTTACTTTTTATTTTATGAGTATGAATGTATCTGAGAAACTCAATAAGAGGAGCAGCATAGTTTACCTTCTAGAAGTCAAAAGCAAAGGCCACACCTGGAGCTGATTAATGGCTACATAATCTATCAGTTCAGAATCAAGGAGCTGTGGGTAGAGGCTAAGTTATTTGTAAGGTAATTTACCTTGACCTAATGAAGGCTAAGTTCCCACAGACTATGGCAAGGTCTATCAATCTCTCTGGCTCTGGAAGCACTTGGGGAGTTTTCTTACTGTATCATCATAAGTGCATTTGTTGTTTATGAAATATTACAGCAGAGAAGGTTTTTAAAATATTCTTTTTTAAAATATTCTTTTTAAAAGAATATAGCAGTGGTGGTAGTGCCTCTGGGATAACAAATTATTATCAGAAGGGGGAAAACTGCAACAGCAAGGTACAGTGGTGAATTCCCCAGATGCAGGAAATCCTTTCACCCTCTTTAGTCTGCAGTAGGAATGATTAAGTTTCTCCCTCAGCACAAACTTTTTGTTTAGCAGGTCCCATTTTGTCAGGCCTTCCTTGCAGAGATGCCTTTCTTGAAGGTGCTGTGGTGAGGTGAGAGAAAGCTCCTGCTGACTATAGACAGAAGGTACCTGGGGAAGGTGACTCATCTGAAGGGTTTTGTTCACACACACTTAGACCAAAGCGGGGATGTTTTGCTCACTGGTGGCTACCAAAGAGAAGCACATTTCCAGCCTTCACCAACACTGCTGGGTGCCTTTAGCTGCCCAAAGTCTAGAATTTGATCAGTTGTCCCTGACCCTCCTGTCAGCTCCTGCCAAGGAGCTCCTCTCTTGGGTGCCTGCTCTGTACAGATGTGTGCTGGAGAGGGAATGAAAGCAAAGGGACTCCCCTGACACCTCAGTGCTGCAGAGATCCAGATACCTGAGCTCCTCTAAGGTTTTCCATCTTTGCAGCAAGTCTTACTGCTTGGATAAGCATTGGTTCCAACTCCCAGTCTCCTGACTATAAAGAAAGTTTGGGTCAGTTTTCTTCACGTGGATAAACGTAGTGATTACTAGGCATGAATGAGGAATCTTAAATTCTACATCATGGATTATTTTTGCATTGTTGAAGACAACATAGGAGCAGCCCATGGCTGTTTGCACACCTGATACATCCCACAAATTATTTGCTCAAGAAGGGCTGAGGGTCTGGTACAGTCTGTATAAGACACTGCAAAACCTTCCAGTGGTTTCAGTGACTTCTAGCTGAAATTGCTTTGTTGATAGTCTTTGCTACTTTCCTCCAACAAAAACATTGTCTTTTTTAATAAGGAGAATTATATGTGTTCTTTCAGTGTAGCTGTGTTTACCCTGTTGCTTTACTTACTCTGTATTCTTACCAATATTTAATTTGTTCATATTGCCATTAAATTCCTCCAGGAATGGTCTTTTGGGGCTAGTTTTCAGATTGCTGTTATATTCCTTTCTCACCCAGCAAATCCAGCTGCTGTTTTTTTTTTGCCCCCACTGCATTATTCAGCCTTGTACTCTTTCCCAGGTTTTCCTCCTCTTTCTCCCCCTTCCTCCTCCTTTCATGCAGAGGAATGTTCTGTGCTGTGCATTTTTTTGTTCTCCCTTTCTGCTTTCCTCATTTCCTTGTGATTATCTCCCTGGAAAGAAAATAAGCAGAGAAGGAGCCATGGAAGGAGGTAGTACAGCCATACTTAAAAAACAGGAAGGCAAAGATACAGAGTGATGGATGGTAGTTCAACATAATGTCTGAGCTCTCCTCACCGATTTTGTTGCTTTATGATAGCTAAGCAGAACTGCCACACTCTCTCCATTTGAAAAACAGATGAAAGGGTTAAAACAGCAAACCCAGCCTGTTCAATCTTTTATGTTTGCAAAGCAAGGCTTCAAAATGTAGCTCAAAGCTGTCTCTGCATGGTGCAGACTAAATGTGGCAGCAGTGGCAAGCTCCTGGACTTTCCCACAAGAGTACCAGAGGAATTTTAGGGCTCCTGTCCCAGAAACAGCTGGCAGATAAACAAGACTCAAAGTCAGGATTTTGCATTCATTCATTTATTTCAATGAGTTGTAATTCTGTTACAGGGTTTTATGTTTTCTAATGTTGTTGTTTTGAATTTTAATAGTAGTGTCATTACTCTGGAAGTATACTTCAGTTGCTTAGACACCTCAGTATTCCAGGGACATCTCTTTTCAGAAGGAAATTAATTCAGCGTTTAACTCATAAGGGCATCTTCTGCAAGCTGTTTTTAATGGGCAAAACAAAGATAAATTCAATGTAGTGCAAATCATAAGAATAATGTCCATTGTCTTCCTTCCTCCTTTCTTGGGGCAGACCTGCCAGGCAGCATTACAGAGAGCTCTCTGGTGGGAAAAGGAGATGCAGAAAGTGCTGCCATCAGTCTTTGCCTGCACTTAGATAAACCTGTTGACATTCACAGACTGTAATAGCAGAAAAGCTTTCCAAAACCATTTGACCAGAGAAATTTGAGTTATCATCATTGTCGTATCTCAGTCTGACAGGGAAAATGATTTGTCGGTCAAAATGTCTCGTAAACACAGACATTTGATCCAATTTAATCAGAGGCAGCTCCTTGTGCAGAATGCGAGTGGCTCGTCCCCAAGGGAAGGGGGAATGGAAGAGCAGGGAATTCACTGACTCCTGCACTGCTGCCAAGGTGGCTCTGGGTCAGCAGGGAATGCATCAGAGGAAATGCTGGCTGACCTGGGGAGAGGGAGTGTTGTGGTGTTTGCAAAGGTCCCGGGACAAGGGAAGAGATGAGATTCTGACTCCATATTCTTAGAAGGTTGATTTATTATTTTATGATATTATATTAAAAGAAATTATATACTAGAACTATATTAAACTATAGAAAAAGGATACCTCAGAAGGCTAGAAAAGAATGAATAATAAAAACTTGAGACTGACCAGAGAGTCCGACACAGCTGGACTGGCATTGGTCATTAAGTAAAAACAATTCACATGGAACCAATCAAAGATACACCTGCCACATTCCAAAGCAGCAAAACACAGGGAGAAGCGAACAGATAATATTGTTTTTCTTTTCTTCTGAGGCTTCTCCTCTTCCCAGGAGAAAATCCTGGGCAAGGGAATTTTCCCAGAAAATATCATGGTGACAGAGGGAGGCTCTCCCAGGCCTTGGGAGCAGCTCCCCATTCTGGCTCAGCATGCCAGGCACAGGCTGGGCTGAGCTGGGACTGAGGTTTGTGTGCTGCAGTCAGCCAGAGACCTGCTGGGAAGAGGGAAAATCCAAGTATCCCTTTATACCTGAATGACACGGGTGAGGGATGGCGCTGGCCCAGTGCCAACCAACAGCACCAGGATCTCCTTCTGCAGGCGCCTGTGGGCCTGAGCAAATCTCCTTGTGCTAATGGCCTTATTAAGATCAAGCCAGTGTACTTTGCAAATCTACACAAAGAGAAATTAGAGCCCAGATTAGATTAGGGGCTGAAGGCTGGGAGCATACAGCTGTTTGCCAAATTGCACGCTGAATTTCATTTCTGAATAGACTTTTACTGATAGCAATTTGAAGGCAGTCATTAGAGCCATCAGCCTTTGAATGTGAAATTTCAAGGGACACTTCAGCATAAATCTGCTCTTCTGCTATAAGAAATTATTCCTGATATGCTTTGGGCTATGGAAACCGATTACATGAATTTTGCACAATAACCTGTTTCTCCCAAACAGGGGTGGCACTCCTGGCCATAAACAGACATCTTTTTACTTCCAATTAACTATGTGGGTGTGTAAATATAAGGAAAACTGCCTTTTCAACTTGAATTTAATAAACAGAAAACAATGGGGGAAAGGAATCATCATTTACAGTTAGAATATGAGACTCTGGCTGTCCTTATTCCCTTCCTTTCCAAGCCAGCTGGAATTGTGAAAACAAACCCTTTCCCATTAAATCATAAATACAGCAGGTTTTATTCCTTCCTGACTCCTAGGCTCCAAGATTTAGGAAAGGGTAGAATATTAATTTCCAGAGCTAAACTTGATATAACTCACAGTGCTCTAGCTGTCATTTAAACTTCAGGTGTGTTTTTCTTCTATTGCAGAGCTGCCCTGTAATCCCCAAATCCTACTGAATTCACACCCTGGCGATGTAGCAATGTCAAAGGCATGCAACTGGTAATTCTGCCTGGCTGTGAAACTGCCTCATGTCACCCCACTTCCAATGGCTGCTGACAAGGTATGTGTTTTACCTACTTCCAAGTACTTTAATCTTAGTATTAGTATAAAAATAAGCCCTTATTAATGCTTAAAGCCATTGTTATCTTCTCTCTCTGCCAGCCAGTTCTATGTTAATACCAGTATTTCTAAACTGAAGCTTTGTACGTGTGACTCAGGCCTCCCATGTCATTAGTTTGAAAACCCTGAGAGCATTTTCTTACACAAAAATTGCACAGGGAAGGAAGAGGGTCCTTTTATTTACCTTCAGATTTCCATCCTTGAGGATTTTATTGCTGGGTGTTCTCAGGTTGCAGCTGCAATTAGAAGACTTAATTGATTTTGTATGAACACTGGGATCCCTTCATTCCCCAGGTGCGGCAAGTTTCATTAAAACCACCACCCAGTATCATGAGAGACGCAATTAAATTCTCAAGCTGCCAACATAGTTGCAAAAATGGTTTATAAAGCCCCAAGTGATAAACAGGTTGAGAGAGCAGGCTGAGCTGCTCCAACTCCTGCTCTAGCAGAGGTCTGGTGTGGCATTCACATTCTCTTAAAAAATCCCTTTGCCCAGGATTTTTCTCCTGGGAAGCTGAGAAACCTCAGAGAAAAGGAAAACAATTCTTATCTCATTTGCTTCTCCTGTGTTGTGCTCCTGTGTGGAATGTGTTTGGAGATTGTTTACCCACAGGTGTTTGTTTCATTGGATTCTGGAGTGAGTTATTTTCACTCATTGGCCAATTAGTGCCAAGCTGTGTCAGGGCTCTGGAGAGAGTCATGAGTTTCATTATTATCTTTTTAGCATTCAATAAGTATCCCTTCTGTATTCTTTAGTATCGTTTAGTATAGTATTCTTTAATATAATATAATATTATAAAGTAATAAATTAGCCTTCTGAAAACATAGAGTCAGATGCATCATTCCTGCCTTTGGCTGGCATTTCCCAGCAAATACAATACTCTGAGTGTTTGGTGAGAGGCACAGCACTGCTCAAGATCTAGCCAAGCCTTTAGCCAAGCTGGGGCCAGGACAGCTCCAGCCACAGCACTTGCATGTCTCCTGTGAGAAGGCAAGGCCCTGTAATTGCTGCGGGACTTGTGTTAATCCATGTCTGTAAAGGCCTGGCTAGGAGATGGAAGGATGGACCGTGAAAGCTTTGGTTGTATCTTCTGGGCCTCTTGCAAAGGTTGACCTTGTTGCAAAGCTTTTCTTCCTGAGCAGTAGTAGCACTGGGAAGGCAAAAATAAACACTCATAATATGTTTCAACCCCCCAGATGTAGCTGAATGGAAAGGGAGTGCATGATGCCAATTTTTCTTCCAGTTGCTTGGCTTAGTGCAGTGATGGTAGCACAACATGGGGGAAGTTGTGCCTGCTAGGTTGAGATGTGGACTCATATCCAGCCAGCAGGAAAGAGCTGAGGATTTGGCTGGGAGGGGAGAGAAATTTTCCTTTGTTAACTGCTTTTGCATCTCACGCTGAGAAGAGGATCAAAGTTTAAAATGAGCAGGCCGGCAGAACAGTGCTGGATCTGTGATCCAGGTGTCCAGGTGTATCTTCCCTTAATGTTCTCCTGAAGGCTTGAAGCACAATCAGAAATTCATTTGAAATTGTGAAAGTCATAAGTGAGGAGCATTGGTAGGTCAGAAGGAAGAGACATCAAGAACTAAACTTGCTATTTTGGTCTGTTTTTTCCCCCACTATCTTCGGAAAAAAAGAGAGAGAGTGCATTGTAGAACCAAAAACTCATCACCACAACATTCCTTTCCCTTCACAATTAGGAAAAAGAAAATCCTTCCAAGTACTGAAAAAGAGAATATGTGCAGGGTTCTGTGGCCCCCTCCCATCAGCCCTGGCTGTCTGCTGCCCTTTCCTTCAGCTGCAGTCTGCTGAACTCCTGTTTTACTGTGGGAGGTGGACCTTGTGGGAGGTGGACCTTGTGGCCTTGCACACAGAAATTGCAGGAAAGTAGTTGTCTGTAATTCGGCTAGTTGCTATTTTATTCACCCTTTGAGGCACTGGAGAGAGGTCCTCTTTTTTAAGTAAGACCAATATTTGGAACAATTTGTGATTTCAATTGTAAACAAGCTTAGTGTGATTATGTAGCAGCAGATGCTGGGAAACATGAAGTATTTTATCTGGCAGGTCCTATCTCTCTGTAGGTCTAGCAGACCAAGAGACTGAGCTTTCCTGGGAAGACCCACCATAGTAACAGCATCCAGCTTTTTTCCTTTTTTTTCTTTTTTTTTTTCCCCCAGCAGCGCCGTACTACTTTCCTAACTTAAAAGCAAAACCCGTTCCTTTTCTCCTCATTGTGCAGGTCTGCAGAGAGAGAATGTGCAGGAAGATGGGCAGGGGCTGGGGGCACTTTCATCCTGCTGAGGCTATGTGTGTGCAAGCATCCCGAGCATCCCGGGGGGATCCCTCCTCGGGAAGCGCCGCAGAGCCGCCGGCGGTGTGTGGTGCCGATAAGGAGATGAAACAATGGCTGCGACGCCGGGAGCCTTCACAGAATGACTTGGTGAGGATGTTGCAGAGTCAAAAGCTTTGTGCCTTCACTGCATGGAGCAGATCTGCTCGCTCCTGAACGCTTAACTCCTTCTCTTCCTTTTTACTGTGTAATTTCATGCACAGCTTGTAAGAGCATCCGAATTTGTGAATGCTGAGGAAATGGCAGTTGTGTTTCTTGTTACTAGCAAGGGTTTGCATTTCCTTTCTTCCACTGTGAGACCTGTAAACCACTGCAGTGCAGCCCAGGCCCTGATCCTATGTGAAGATTTAGGGATGCCCAAGCTGTGCGTGGCAGAGGTGGGAAACCTGATATTGTATTTGCGGGGTGCCCT
>VYZP01008093.1:0-142509 GCA_013400635.1 Hypocryptadius cinnamomeus | reverse complement strand
CTCCTCGATGTTCAGCTGTTGATGGGCATGGATCAATTATTTTCTCCAGCATCCCAATCAGCAGGGTTCATCACCAGTTGCCAGATGATTGGATTTGTCCAGCTGCCCTGGGGATTCCTGGCAGAGAGCCAGACTCTGGTCAGGGAAGGTGATGCTTTATGGAAGCTGGTTACAGGGCAAGAAATCTCAGCTTTGGGACACTGCGGCAGAGCTTATCCTGACATTTCTTTCTGACCCTTTTATCTCTCCCAGTCTGTGGCTGAGTAGGATATGCCTGGACCAGGGTAGATGTATAAACCCCTGGTTATCTGAAACGTCACCCATGGGGAAAGGGGATTTTGGAGGAAATACAGCTCTGGATGTTTGGGTTACTGGCTTTGCTGCTTCACAGCTGCCTTGCACTCAGTGGGCACCACAGCACACACGATAGCAAAGGACCATCCAGGGCTCAGAAGCAAATCCTGCTTTGGCCATGAAAGCCAGCCACATATTCCTACAGCCTACCTGTGGGGCTGCAATAACAAGTAGCTACAAATGTGTGACTTTTTTCCACCAGATGCAGCTATCTGAAAACACAGCATCTAATTTGCACTTGTCATTTGGGATGTCTCTTGTTTGTTGAACACCTTTGATGCAGATTCACCCTGTCTGTCCAACACCCTTGTATGAAGAAGAAGTTATTTTCCTCATACCCTGGAGGTATCTGTTCCCCTTCACTGGCTGTGAAAGGAGCAGACAGCAGTTACAGTGTAAATCAGAACCATGGCATTAACACAGCAAAAAATTGGTGGGATGAGCCCTACCCTCTGTGTCAGATGGGAGGTCACCCCTGTATCATGCTGCCTGCCCTTTCTCACTGTCTATAAAAAGAACATTTTGATGGCTCTGGTACACTCAGATCTCAGGTGTTACACTAGGTGCCTGGAAGTGACAGAGGAAGAAGAGACAAAAACGAGATTTTCAACAACCTTTCTAGGGTAGAAGGTTAAAAAAATTGTGGCAAATCTCAGAGTTCCCCACATCTCTGGGATGACCTCTCCTGCCACTGGGATGGCTGGGTATGACTTGTACCCACCCCTCAGCCAGCGTGGTGTGCAAGATACTATTGCACTGTGTTTTATGGTAGTGACATAAAAAATCTGCTTTAACCATTGAAGATAAATGTGCTGCCAGTCCAGAGGAGCCACCACACATGTTCTGTGTCCTGTGCAGAGGAAATTCTGGTGCCCAGCTCTGCGCAGAGAGCTCAGGCTGCCTGCATAACAGGCATCTGGAGCACAAGAGTTAGTACTCATGCTCATGACCTTCTCCCCAGTCAGGTCTGCTGGAGATCTCTTTGCTTTGTTAATGAGAGCAGAGATTCCCTGAGAACAATTAAAAGAGTTGCTGCAGGCACAAACAGTGCATGTGTAGACCTACAGTGGTCCTTCAGGTCCTGTGCAGAAACTAGGCAGACTGATCAAGCCAGAGCCCAAGGAACACATTTTCACTCAATTAAAGTAGTTTAAAATGAAATTGTGGGTCCTCAAATATACCTACCATAGTTAATCTCTCAAATGCATGTATTAGATACATTCAGATGGGCTGTCTAAGTTGATAACAGACTTGGGGAATGACCTCAGGTTGAACTGCAGGGAAACGAAATTGTTTCCTCATTAATATCTCTGCAAAATAAATGTCAAGTGGAAAAACAGTTTCTGTGTAATCAATCTTGGTTCACAGACATTGTGCTCTGACAATTCCTCTCATGGAAAGGAATATATTTCCCATAGATCTGTAGTGTTTCATACATTACAGCTTTCATAATATCAAAAGCCAGTGCTTAGGTTACATTGAGCTTTTCTTTCTAACCCTTTGGTTTCACATGACCATAATTCTCTGTAAAATTTCTCTGTTCAGACTAAAACTTTCACACTTTGTATAGGGCAAGAAATGATGATTTTTCTTTCACTGAAGAAAATCCTTTTAGCTATCTTTGATTTATTAGAATGTGTGTAGAGGAGAATTACACTTTTATGGCTTTTTAAAATGTATTTTTCTTCTTGGCAACTAGCAAAGCTAGGAAAGGCCTTTTCCTAACCTATCTGGCATTTTCCTTCCCAAGAAGCTAAGCTTTTGTAGGGAGTGGACTGGTGAAGCCATGTACAAGAAAAACAGCCATTGAAGGGTCACCTCTAAGCACGTTTAGCTAAGATACAATAGGATTTTGGGGTGAAGGGAAAAGAGACCAGTTTTACACCTATTTATTGCAAGAAAACATTGTGTACAGAACGTGCTGCTGGGGGTGGGCTGGTTTAGGTTGGTCACTGGGTTAAGGACAGAAGTGTAAGTTTGAGTGAGAAGAAAACCTTCCTCAAATGCAGAGTGGTGGTACATCTCTATTTGCAGTCTTACTGGGTGGTGTGGTTTGGATTCTGAAGACATTCACTTTTGCTGGTTTTTCTCCCAAGAAAGTTCTGTCTATGAAAGTCAAATGGTGAGGCAGAATCTCTTGTATAATTGCAAAGGAAGCACTTTCTCAACTTCACCTTTATGCTGAAGTGTGTGAAAGCACGGCTTAGCACGACACCAAAGCTTCTCCAGATTCAGATTCTGAGGCAGGTTCCCACCTTCCTCTCTGCCCAGCTGCTCATGGTAGAGGCAAGTGGTTGCTAAATCACTGGTCAAGCAGCCCCTGAGGAAGGGTCCTTCTGTGCTCCAGCCATGTGCCATGGCTGCCCTGGATTTACATGCCCTGGGCATAGAATCACAGATTGCCTTGGGTTGGAAGGGTCCTTTCAGATCATCTCATTCCAACCCTCCTGTCACAGGCAGGGTCACCTCCCACTAGACCAAGTTGTTCCAAGTCCAATCCAGCCTGGCCCTGGACACTTCCAGGGATGGAGCAGCCGCAGCTTCTCTGGGCATCCTGTGCCAGGGTCTCATCACCCTCACAGAGAAGAATCTGTTCCTAATATCTAGTCTAAATCTCCCATCTTTTAGTTTAATGCCATTCCCCTTGTCCTATCACTCCATAAACTTGTCAAAAGCTCCTCCTCATCTCCCTTGTAGCCCTTTAGGCACTGGAATGTGCTATAAGGTCTCCCCAGACCCAGTCTGAACAAGTCCCACTCTCTCAGCCTGTCTCCACAGGAGAGGTGCTGCAGCCTCTGATCACCTGGCATCCTCTGGACCCATTCCAAAGGGTTCACATCTTTGTGACGAGATGTGAATGTCGCAGAGCTGGATGCAGTATTCCGTAACATCCTGCTCTTGTCCCTGACCCATCATGATGGGTATGTGGAGTCAGGTACACTGGGAAGAAAACACCTGCAAGACCTGCAGAATACTGAGGCGAATGAAAGAACCTCAATATTTAAGATATGGAATTATTTTTAAGCAGTGTCACGCTGCCCATGCAGACTGGCTCACGTATTTGAGCACCAGGCATTGCCACCTCCATGAACCTGCTGATTTCCAGGTGGTAGCAGAATACAAGAGAATTCCAAAAAGCTGCAGAGTGCTTCGTGTATTCTCATTTTGTCTTAGTAAGAGAGGCTAAGAAAACGTCGTGCAAAATTCCAGTGTTAATGTGACAATAGAATTATAGATCCTTTCAGTGAAGGATGGCAGGAAGTGGAGAGGTCGATCCCATCTCAGCCACATTAATTTGTAGCCCCTATTTGTTGTGCTGTCTGCCTCTAGTCCTGGAGACAGTGGCAGTTAATTCCAGCAGAATTTCAGCAGGCCTCATGGAATCTTAGCTGAAAAGCAAGTATCTCACCACCACTGGAATTTTTAAAGCACAGGGGAATTTGGGCTCAACTTCTTGCCTTGCTTTCTGACCTGTGCAATAGTGCTTATTCTGTTGATCTCACCTTCTAACCCATTTCTTGTGTTTGTCCTACATATACCTTGCAACCACTCAGAGACTGAATTCATCCTACTACCTCAGAGCACTTTCCTCTGAGATCTCTGCTTTCTGTGCAAGAAAATTCTAGCTGGCATTTGCAATTCATTGTAACTAGATCCAGGCATTGCCCTATTCAACACAGTTGGCTACCCCACAGAGATTTCCTTCACGTCATGATATTTGTCTTTGGAAATTTTAGTTGTAGACCTGTTGTCACTGCCTACTGCTATTCGAATTTAAACTAAAGCTGACAGGGATTGTTAGATCTCAGGCTGTTTTCTGCAAAGTTCTTGTACATAATCCTTTGCTACTTAGTAAAAATAAAATTTGAAACAGCATGGCAACACTAATATCTCCCTTTTCGGGAAAAAAAATCTGCCATCTGCCTGTTCTCAACAATATTGTCTGTCTTCAATGATTGGGCTGGAAAAATCTATTAAATTAAATGGATTAAATGTACACATTACTCAGGGGCTGTTGTTTGGATCCCTCCAGACCTGAGACCCTGTATCACACTGATTTAAACTCAAGGGCAGTGAGGCATTGTAAGGCCATTGGTGGGCAATTTGGAGGAAGATGAAAGACTAGGTAAGCTACACAGTTTTCCCCTAGATGTTTAAAGCATGAAGTGCAAAGACCTTCCTAAGATAATGCTGTTCCTAAGACTGAGAACTGTTGGTATTTTATTGCCTGTAGAAATAACCCTGAACAAAACTAAAGGCTCATCAACCAGGCTTTGGGTCTTACTGAGATGGCACTTTCTGTATTTTCTTTTGGCAGGAAGCTGCACGTCTTAATGCCCTGGTCCTCCAGCCCTTGCAGCATCTGACCCTAGATCTGTGAGGTAACTCACAGGGTTAATGGTGAACTGACTAGGGGCCATTCATTGTACATTTATGATACAAACAAACAGACCAATTGTTAGGAAATGTAGGCTCTAGAGCCAGGTAGGAACATATTTTAAGACACTGTGTATTAAAAGTATATTTACAATATAATAAACCAGGCTGTATTTTCAAAGATCAGTGGGAAGGGGCCACTTTTGGTGATGTTTGAAGTCTATCTCCTGGGCTGTCACATATATTCAAAGAATGCCTGCTATACATTTAGATCAACCCCCATCCCAAATGGAGGGGAACGCAGCTCTCTCCCCATATGGGGCTAATCTCCGGGAAGGCAGCGCGAGCACATGGTACCAATTCCTACACACTTTGGTCCCTTAACTCAGTCCTGAAGGCAGGGAGCTGAGATGGGGGCAGGGGTGGAAGCCTGGTGTCACCCATTTATCAGGAGAGGGGTGCCTGCTGCTCACAGGTGATGAGTTTTACTTCCATACAAGGAGAGAAATATGAGAGGACTGATCTGATCCCAGGGACTGACATCTCAGGACAGGAACGGCCTCCTGATGGAATTGCAGAAGTTGCAGTTCCCTTCCACTTTGTGGGACAACAGCGAGAAGGCAAATAGAACCCAGAATGAGCTCCACCCCTCTGCACAGCTTTTTTTTGCAGCTGAGTCCTGCAAACCCAACCTCATGGAAATATGTATATATATATGTATGTGTGTGTGTGTGTGTGTGTGTGTGTATACATATGTGTATATATGTTGCACACAAGCAACACTGTGGAGGGAGAAGTCTGACATGAGTGTGGCAGGTCTGCCTGAGCCACCAGAGTTGCCCTTGCAGCCCAAAGGAGCACACAGGACCCAGACACAGCACTGCACTGCACATGAAGGCTGCAGGTATGAGAAGCAGCTGCTAGCTGCTGGTGCTGGAGGATGGGTAAAGACACTCCTGGAAGGAGGGAAAATGACGGGCAAAGAAACTTGCCTTCTGTGGCAGGAGGGATCCTGCAATGGGGATTGCACTGGGAGACCTGGATGAGGACAGAAACATTTCAGAGCAAATTAAAATCCAAGCTTTTAAACACCATGTTATTTCTTGGAAGTTTCCCAAAGATGTTACTATATTTTTTTTCTCTGCTACATTAATAAAGTAAATCCTGGTCTAGGCAGTCTTGACATTTTTTTTGGTTTTTTAATCTCATTTTCTTTTATGTGGAAGAAAAAAAATAAAAAGAGGGAAAGAGTAATAATACAAGAGGGATAGATCAAGAACTAATGTTAATGCACCCAAGCTTGAAAAACCAACATTTTCATGGGAACATCAAAACTAGGGGAATGAGAGGGATCTCTTGCTTAAAATTTTGAAACAATACATTGTGCTATATTTTTTCCCAAATTTTATTGATTTTTTTACTCTTCTAGTTGCATTAGAGAAAAACGTTTTCTAGGACAAGCCATGAAGAGATGAGAGTCAGAGCTATGAGTGTAGCAGAATTGCTTACCCTTCTTGAGATTACTACATGAGATATAGTCTAAGCCAATTGCATGAATATCCTGTTTTGGTTGTGTTCATCTTGCTCTGCACAGGCGGAGCCATGCCCTCTGATGCACCATGCAGAAATGTCTGTGCCTCCAGGCAGGAGACAAGGATCTGTTAAGAAAATCATCCCAATCCCTCTTCTGCTACAACAGGGGCCTTTGCCTGACAAATGCACATTTTTGGTGCAGGGATTTCTATTTTTTCTGAGACATTTCAGAAGGAAATGAGTTATTCCCTAACAGCGCTGGATAGTCTCACAGCCTGTTAGACACTAAAAGGGAATTGTATTTCTCAGGGCTTGTGTCTCTTACACAGCAAGAGCAGAGAGATTAACTGGGTGGACATCCTACCAGCCTTGCCAGGTTTGGCTCTGCACTTGGGGGAAATGCTACATCCCAAATGTGAGTGACAGCTGACATTCCCACCAGTAATTTCCAGATGTGCGGCAGGAGCGAAGACTCCTGTCCTGTGTCAATGGCAGTTGTACAGTCTCAAGGATGTGAACTCAGTTCTGGGCACCACTGTGGGTACGAATGAGGGATGCTCAACTCCATGCCCTTGTCCCTGCACAGCCCTGAAGGGCCGGAGGGACTTTGGGGTGGTCCTGTTTCTCGGGGCTTTCCATCCTTCCCAGAATTCACCAGCTTCCTGCAACCATGCAGCCTTGAGCACAGCCTGCCTTCATCCCACTCCATGTCCCTGTCCCAGCAACTGCTGTCAGGCCTCAAACTCTTCAGGCAGCTTTGTCAAACTTTAATTACATGACTACAATCTGTCCAAGGATTTTATGACATTAATAAGAATGTTCCTAATTAGCATTTATTGTTTTTATTATTGAAATCCCAAATTACACAACCAATTGATTTTTCCCTGTTGCCCTCATTAAGTCGGAGTGAAATGCATTTTAAAATAGATTGGCATTTAATTCCTTTAGAAAGTGCTGATTAGATCAAGGGCCTGTTTCACTGCATTTGGTTGCATGAAGTCGCTTTAGATTTTAATTTCTCCTTGTTAGTATGAAGCTGAGTCACTCACTGAGTTCCTCTTCCCCCCTGCCACACAGGCACCCACTGGAAAAATCTCCCTCCATGGCTTAGATCAGGACTTTGGAATAAATGAAAGCAAAACAAATGTCTCCAGACAGCGGATTTGACGTGAGATGAAATGCAAAGCTCAGCCGGGTGTTGAAACTGTTCAACTTGCTTCATGAGCTGGCAGGATGGGGAAATAAACCTGAAATTATTAAGGGGTGTTTGGCTAAATATACAGACTCTGATATTTTCCTGTCTTCTTAAGACAGCCTGCCTGTGCTTGCTGCCTGTCCCCTGTCTCTCCTCCCTACCTGCTAGACACTCCTCTGGTCTGTCATGCAAAGCCATGGAAACTCAAGACAGAGATGGAGATGGTACCCAGAACACACTTCCAGTTGATGCACAGGTTTCTTGCGCAGCTTCTATATATTTGCATAACAAAGAGTCTCTCCCTATACCATGAGTTTAATAGGGCTGAGAATATGTGGCTACATGAGGACCTCCATTGTTTCAAAATGCTACAGCCAGCTTTCCCCAAAGCCTGCTACATCCCATGAGGAGAACTTGTACGGTATTGGGGGTATAGTTTCTTGATCTTGACATTCTTGCTTCCCAGGAAAAGTGGTCAGAGCAATGGTCTTTTTCATTATATTTCCTGGGTGGCAGATATCTCTGCAGACAGGGCAGTGTCCAGCAGACTGAACTCTGCCATACCACAGGGTGAAGAGCTGCTACAGTCTCCTGTCCTGGCTAGGACCTGGCTAACAAGTTCTCCAGAGTCCTGGCTGTAGAATATGCAGAGTTTTCTTCCAGTTCAGGATTCTGATATCAATGTGAGGGTACATCCTTCAGAAAAGTCCGTCCTCTTTCATCTTCCAACATGTCTTCCCATATCAAATAAAAAGCACAAAGTGAAGAGAAACAAACCAGAATTTATCCAGACAAGCAGGCTGAAGAGGGACCACTCCCTCCTGCCCAGCTGGGGCCTGGAGTTCCTGTCTCAGCTGTGCATGACAATCACACAGCCCTGCCCTGGGCTGTGGAGGTGGCTGTGCTGGGGTGGCTGTGGGCACAAGCTGTTGGCTGCACTCTGCAGGGAAGGGACAGGCTGCTTCCCCCAGGAATGCCCCTTCTCAAAGATCCTTTCAGAGTTGTTATCTTTTGCTCAGGGGTGATTCCCTTTTTTCTCCTTATAAAACCCACGTTGAAATTTGCTGGATTGCCTTTTGGGGAACGACACTTGCTGGACTTACACTGTGCCTGTAGCTGTGCCTGCTTGGGGCATGTGTGGGGCTGTGTGTGTGGGGCAGGTGACCCAGAGTGCTGGTTCCAGGCTGGTGCCACTACCTGCTCCTGTAAAAGTGGTGCTGAGAACAAAACTGGTGACAGAAATGTGTGGCTCTGGGCCTCCTCTCCTGCTGGTTTTACATATGAAGCAAGACAGAACACAGTGTTTACTTTTAGGCAATTTTTTTTACAAAATTATTATTTCTGCTAGGGAAAAAAAGGTTTATTTCCTATTTTGTATGGAGGTTGTTTTCCAGAAAATGTGTTGGTAACACGCATTTTACATGGGCAACTGTCTCCTTAGAATTCTTCCAAAAGAAAAAGGGTTTGTCTCCCCACCACATTTGCTTGTGTGGGAAGAAAACACAATTCCTCATCTCTCCATGAGGGTCACCTGGACACCAGTGGAACCTGTGAATGAAAGCAGAGTTTATCCTGCAGCCTCACCGTTTTCTTCTTCCACAGTGGCAAATCCCACAAGGCCAAAATATGTTTTGAAATCCCTTTTGCTAGATTTGTTAACTTTTGCTAGATTTGTTAGATTCTGTTAGATTTGTTAGCCAAAATCTGTGGTAAAACTGTCCTTCAAAATAGGTCATGCAGTGTCAGTTCACCTTGGTGAGTAGCTACTCCTGCATCTCCATCCCTGCCCCAAGCTGCATCCAGGGAATCCTGGGGTTTACATTTTCTGCTGGCCAAGACATCTGTAAGCCCTTGAGCACAGGATTTTTATGGCACAAATTGCCCTCAGAGCATATGCTCTGCCTCGGGCTGGGGCTCTCTGTGCCACAGGGAACATGTTGCAGTAGTTGGTAGGATGGGGAATGAGAGGGTGCTGGTGGTACCAGGAACAGGTTTTAGCTGTCTGCCAAAGCATGGGAAAGGGCAGGCTTAGAATCTCCGTAGGTAGAGGGGAAACTGAGTCACAGAGCAATGGAGCATTTGCTCTGGAGTTGTGCCAGAGCCGGGAAGGAGTCCAAGTACCCTGAATGTCGAGCCTTTGACCCAGACACCACGCCATGCTGCCTCTTTATTAAGCATCCTCTAAGATGTCTTTAAAAAGTCTCACAGAAAGGCTCTCTTGTTCTCCTGGGAGCTCTATATTAGCATCTGAAACACCCGTGCTAAATTTGAGGAGGAAGGGGGAGGTGAAAACGCATGAGCAGCTACTTTGATTAGGTAATAAAGTATCAATTTATTTTTTATAAATACAGAGAAAATTCAAACCAGCTGGAACTTGCAGTACCTCTTTGCACGCCACATTTCTAGCAGAATTCCCTGCGATGCCCTGGAATCTACCCTGTGCATTGTCATGCCTGAGGGTGCACGGGCTGTTCCTGTGCTGTCTCTCTGCTGGTCAGCCAGGCACATACTAAGGCAAGGAGCAGAGGGACTTCTACAACTGTTTGCACTGGATTTTTCTCTTCTTGAATGCTGTGGGGATTTTTCACCAGGGCTGCAGAGCCCATGGTTACCTGGGGCTTTTGGGAGAGCTGGTTATTTCTCTGACAGCTCAGGGACCTGTGTGCTGCTGGCGCTGTGAGCAAAAGATGCTGAGGGAGGAAAAGGCTGGATGCAAGGTGTGCATGCTTGGAAGCACTCCTGTGTGGGTGTGCAAGCCCATGTGCACGGGATCTCCTGGGTCTCTGCTCCTCTCATCATGTTTGTGTCTGAAGGTCCACCTGAGTCACTCCAAACTGACCTGTATGGAGAAACTGGAAGGTTGGGGTTGTGAGGAAGAAGAGGCTGGGGAATGGTCATGAGGCAGCAGAGAGGATGGGAATGATCCACAGCCATTGGACAGGAAAGAAGAAACAGGTTTAAACTGCAGGAAGGGGATTTCAAGCAAGATACAAGTAAATCACAGTGACAAGAATTAAGTGTTTGCTGACTGTCTGGAGAGAAGGAGGCTTGCTATTTCGAGGAATCTTTGAGAGTAACATGTCTGCCAGGAAGGACTGGAGAAAGACTAGTTTTGGGGAAGGAGATGACTGATGGCTCTCTGTGTCCTTTACAGCCTTCTCAGCTGTGACTTTATATCCCTCAAGCTACAGCAGGAACTGAGCTGATGTAGTGCTGGTGGGAAAAATAACTGAGCGCAGCCTGAAAGCAATCCCCACTGTACTCCTTCCTCAGCACCCCAGGGCCTGCACTGGATTAGGCAAAAACTTTTCCTTAGAGACATCTTTCAAACAGCCCACATTCTAGCCCCAAGAAATGGCACCTCCTGATAAAGCTTGTTTTGATTTTGACATGAAGGAGTGAGTCCAGGTGAAGGAATATATAATCTCCCATTTTTGTTTTGATGAAAGCAAAGGTGCAGTAGCACAGTGGAAAGTGCAGTTCTCAGTGGAGTCTCTGAGCACTTAGGACTGATCCTACAGGGAAGGGGCAGATGTGGGGCCCTGGAGCAGTGCTGCATTTCTCCAACCCACACTGCAGAGCACATTGCCTTTGTAAGATCCCATTCGGATCTTTCCCTTTATGCTTTTTTTTTTTTTCCCTGACAGTGGAGCTATATTTTGCAACATGTTGAACTCCACAAACAAACTAAGATTCTATTTTAAACTTCAAATTGATGTATCCAACTGGCAAGGAAATTAGCATGAATTAATTAGGGTGAAGATGAAAGGCTTCGGTAAGCAGCATTATGAGCAACAGCCTTTATTAAAGCTCCACAATACATTCTCCACTTATCGAAGAATATAGAATTTAATGAATACTAGATCTGAGCAAACCACTGACTGGGGCTGACAGAATGGTACCGGTCCTTAACTAGCACCTCCTGTGGTTAGGAATCTCTACGCCTTGGCTGCCAGAGGCGGTTTTGTACCCCAACAGCCTCCCCCAGCCACCCTCTCCTGAGGCTCCATCCCGCTCTGCAGCCTCCCACGCTGCTTTAGCATCGCACAAACAAGCCCCTGTTCTGCTCAGCTGATAAAGGAGCTAGCAAACAATCTGATAAGTAATAGCTTCGGTGGCAAACAATTAATCACAACAACAAAAGCGTTTAAGGGGAGGCAAAAGGGAGGTAATCAGCAAGCAGAAACTCCAGAGTTTAGCCGGTGTAATCTGCCAGTGAGGCAACACGGGGAATTCACAAGGGTCTGTGCCTCTCCTCTCCCTCTTCTTCGACTCAGATTCTGTTTCCCAGAGTTTCAGCTCAGAGTGACAACCTGTGTCACTTCAGCGCTCTGACTCACGGCTGTTATTCAGCATCCCAGAAGGGCACAGGGACACATAAGCTGAGTTAACAAAGTTTGGGGCAGTTAATTAGAGAAGACCTCAATGCCCTGTAACCCTGCCCTCAGCCCATCGAGTGATTGCAGAGAATGGATAAAATGTGTGTTACACTCAGGTCTCCCAGGACAGCAGCTGATTTTAATGAGAATCATATAATTCTACCCTTCTGGATTTAAAGGAATCACTTGGCTGCTCAGGAATGCCCTCCTTTGCCTCCTCTTCCTCCTCCAGATCCTTAATTGCTCCTTTCTACCCCCAACTGCTCCTTCAGACCAATCAACTCCCTTCGGTCCTCTGATACACATTATATATTTCTCGTTATTTCACTTTATGCTGTTAACTATTTGCTGTTTGAATTCCCTCTTGGCCCTCAAGTTTCCACCATAAATGTGATAAGTTACAACATCTGTTCTGCCAGGACTGGACTTTCACTCTCAAAAGATTGTTATTTTACTTCAAAAAGCCCCAAAGTGCAGCAACTCTCAGCTCTCGGTGCTTCATGGGAGCACAGCAACCCCCTGCATGACACCTCTGCGGACATGGGAATGCCAGGAAATGACACCCTTTGGGTGAAATTTTACGCACTTTGGTGCGAGGAGTGCACTTTGAAACTTTGTATCAACTTAACAGTTAATTTGGGTGAGAAAAGACTGCTTCAGACAGAAACAAGCCCTTCTACAAGCACTTAAATTGCACTTTTTACCACTTCCATGTGAAAACGGTGGGGGTTTTTATTTTGCAAAGATCATTATAAGAAACGTTGGGAACATCTGAAGGGGAACAAGAAGCTTTCTTTGAGCCAGAATTGTGATTTTCACCTTTCAAATTCACCCAAAGTTTTATTTCTGGGGCAAAAATATTTTTCAACTCTCTTGTTCAAGCCAGCTTAAAAAAACCCAAGAAAAATGTTGTTTGTCCAAGCCACTTCTAAGCCTAGCTTTTCTCAAGTAATTATTTATTTGCTGGCAGGGATTTTGAGTGTTAACCACAGTGTGGTCTTGCTGGGTGAAGTGCAAGAGGGCTCCCGAATGTTGGGAATCACCTCAAGGAAGGAGGCAGGATGGAGTGAAAAACATTGCCTTGAAGGGCTCTCAAATGCTGTAGGGAAGATGAGGAGAACAAACAAACATCTTCCTGGAGTTCACAAAGCTGTGTGGCAGAGGAGAGCAAACAAAAATCTTCCTTCAGTTCTCAGAGCTGACTGGCAGGAAAGATGCCTGCCTGCCACAAGCACAGAGGCCACCTGTCTGACTTGAGGCTGGAAAAGAGCCTTTCCACCATTCCACAGGCTCCTGGCGGAGGAAGAAGCCTGAAGATGATGTCAGGGGTGATGGAGAGCTGGCCCCAGTGGATGCAGCTGTCCTGGTGGGGTGAACACATGAGGTGTGTTCTTGGTGCAGCGGCTGCTCCTGAGCATGCAGAGCTGGTGTTGCTGCTACTATCCCCTGCATCTCCAGTGCCAGCACTCAGAGCTCATCTTCAGGGAAATTCATGGCAGTGAAAGGCATTTGACTCACAGTTGTGGAGTCTAGTATTTTCCCTTCCTGCCCGGAAAAGAACGGGCAGGAGTTTTTTATCAGCTGCCTGCCTCTTTTAGCAGAGCTCAGTGTGAGCTGGATTATCTGGGGCAGCTGGAGAGTGGCCTGGGCTCAGTATCTTGGCTTCCCACCACAGAGGTCATCCCAAAGAGCAGGGAAGTGGTTGTGAGAGAACCTGGGGGAAGTTCAGTGGTTTTAAGAGGTTTTCCGTTCCAGGATGGAAAAAAAGCCAGGGAGATTTAACCATCTTCTTGAAGGAAAACAGCAGGGGAAAAAGATGTGGGGATGACTCAAACAGTCCTGCTTCAGTTTCCTTTTTTTTCTTTTTTTTTTTTTTTTTATTTGGTTTTACAATGTATTTCCCTTTTTGAAACAGGGGAAGAAGTCATCTTGAAACACTGCACTCAAGAAAGACCCAAATGAAACACTTCAACCTTATCAAAGTACTCATCCTTTTTGCCCCCCTTTCTTTCTTTTTCCTCTTTTTTCTTTTTTTCACCTTAAAATGAGTTTTGTCAGAAGGCAACACTTCTAAGTGAAACACTTTGCTTTGGATAAATTGATCTTTCCTCCTGGAATATTGTTTCAGCAGAAGGAGGTTGCACAGCCTGGGAGGAGGTCTGGCATGCTGTCGGTGCCCACACTGCTAAAATAAGGCTCAGATATCTGCACAGTCTCAAAAAATCCTTCTAAATAGTCTGTCCCAGCACTTCAACATCCTCATGTGCTTCAAACCAGCAGCAATGCAATGTGGTTGTCTGATTTTTTTCATTGAGTATCATCCTCAGGCTTGCAACAAAACACCACTCTAGGATTAAGCAATTTTTGATGAGTTATCCCTGTGTGAAATAATCCTAGTGGGTTTTGCACCACTTTTTTTTCTTTTTTTTTAACACTTTTACCACCCACAATGTCCTGTGGCTAGAAGTTACACAGGTTAACTTCCATATATGAGAGAAAATACTCTTTGCTTCTTTCAAACCTGCTTTTTTCTAGTTTGATGCATGGCTGTCTAAGAAAAGGCAGGAAAGCATCCATCCCCAGTCATCTTTTCCATGCTGTTTTAGACTTGCTGAGTTCCTAACCTACTCATCCATAATCACCATCGAGCCCTTATACAGAATGAAGGGTTCTAATCTGCTTGTTCCTGCAGTCCTGTTTCCTTTTCTACTGGGCTAGCTGCTTCTTGTCCCCAATTACTCTTTGACTTGGAGGAGTCCAAATTAACCCCAGTAGCCATATATTTAATATAAAAGAAAGAAAGGAAAAAAAAAAAAAGAAAAAAAGAAAAGAAAGCTGGAAGCTGCTCTATATTTCTGTACCTCTGATCCTGCTGGTACTTTTCCCATCCTTCCTTATTTAGGAGAATGAATTTCTCCTGGAGTCTTTCACACAATGCTGAAATTGTCTCCATTCTGAGTGGAAGTAGGGACATTTTTCCTCACTGAATGAAACTTTTCCTCTTTTATGTCTAAAAATACACCTTGTACTGATGGGGGTAGTTCTGATATTTTTATCAATTTAGTCGAATGCCTCAAGTCTGAAAAGACAGTGAAAAATATTTCCGAAGAGTGTTGGAACATCTTGGTTTTCCATTTTCGATATGAAACTTCTGCATTTTTCTTCAAAATGGTATTTTGCCGGTGTTTAGAAGGGGGAGCAAATTATTTCCTATTTCTGTAGGAACAACATGCATCTCCTTGCTGCAGAGAAACACCAGTGTGAGAGACCTGATGTTCTGTGGCGCTGGAGGGCAATTGTCAGGCGGGAGGAAAGGATCTGTGGTCTGGGAATGAAGAAAGAGCCAACGTGATATAATTTAGCAGCTAGTTTCAACCTGGCCAAGCTCCCTGCGCTGAAGTTTTCTGTCTTCAAAGAGGAAAAGTCCTCAGCCCCTCAATCTGAGCCTGACAGGCTGAAACCACCCAGATCCTGCACGATGCTGGCGACATCCCGTACCCTGCAGTTTACAGAAATGCTCCTTGTCGGAAATTAGGACTCTCAGGAGCGACAGGGGTGTGATTAGCGGTTCTTTGATGAGTGCCCAACAAGCTGTCAGCTCTCCCTAAAAAAGCAGACAGTGAGGTGGCGGCTGTTCTGTTGAAGGCTGGTCCTTCTTCGGAGGATGCAAGCCTCGCGTTCCGGCTTGCTCCCGGCTGCGGCGCAGGCAGCACAGCGAGGAGAGTGGGAAGAGGGGAGTGGTTCTTGTTCCCAGCACTCCTGAGCCACTGCTTAAAATCATTTAACGCCGAATAAATTACGGTGTAATTTAGTTGCATAGCATTTCATGCTCAATTAGTGCCACTTTAGAGGGAGGCAGTTCTCCATGGAGGGTGAAGCTCGGGAATTTCACTTTGTACTGGGGTGGGGTGGGGGGAAATGTATTTTTTAAAGATAAACGGGTAACCACGGCAACAACACAACTCCGGGAGAAGCCGGGAAGAGAGGAGCGGCTGGAAAGGAGGGAAAGATAGATAAGGGACAGGCTGGCAATAGGTCTTAGGAAACAGGTATGTCTGTGGGAGGAATGGTGCTGCTGGCTGCTGCATTCCAAGCTTCTGTAGGAGCCCACCAGTTTGTTAAGGGTGCTCCAACCTGGAGACATCGTCACCCCTGGAAAAAGCAGGCCCAAGAGGTTGGGACAGTGAGCAAGGGAAGGTGAGAAAAAGTCAGGAAGTCCCTACAGCTGACATCCCACGGGATAAAACTATTGGGAAAACCTAAGCGACCTGGTGGTCAAACCAGAGCTTGGAGAGCACAGCTGGAGGTGGGCTCACATCCACGGAGGGGTAAGAGCCAGCTGTGACTTCCATCCGTTGTGATGCAGGGGTATGAGTGTGAACATCAGTCTAGGATGTCCAGGACCTCTGGGGAGCCCTTCTCCTCCTGCCCAGCTCCCTCACCACCAGCACTTGACCAGGTGAGATGAGAGCTATCCAGGGGTCCAGCCATGGGAGGAGGACACAGGAGCTTGGGGCTGGACACCGTGAGGAGGATGCACATCTCTCCTCCCTGTGAAATCCTGAGTTCCCAGGGCTGCAGAAGGCACCCAGTAGCACCCTCTGAGCAACATCAACACAGTGGAGGTGTAACAGCAGAGCTGGGAGTGTCCCAGCTTGGCACAGCTCTAAGAAAATGGCTCCTCACCAGGACATTTCCCTTCAGCTCAGAGGCTTGCCGGGTATGTCTTGAGCAACCATGTCCTCGCCCTGTGCCTAAGGATGCAATTCCCCAAGCTAATACATCTAAGAGACAGAAAGCATTTCCTGATGTCCAGATGCAATTTTTCTCGCCTGATTTCATCCCCTTCCTCTCAGTGAACTACCAGGAGACCCTTAATACCCGCCCTCCTCCTCCCAAGTTCTTGCAAGCAGGCAAGTCCCCCTTTTACTCCTTCCTCACAGACTTTTCATCACTTTTGCCCATTTCTGGAGTGCCTTTGCATTTCCAGCAACTTTATAGTGTCCAGGAAATCACACAAGCACTGTTCCCAGGAAAGAGGTCTGGTCCAGATGGGTTGTGCCTCCAGATGTCTCCTTGCACAAGACCTGTGTGCGAGCAGCAGCGTGTGCAGCTGGCTCCCTCACAGAGTGCAAGGGCAGGGTCAAGCCTTACCCGTGCTCTTGGCCTTACCTTTGCTGTTAACTTAAATAATTGCAGCAAAATCAAGCTTCAGCCTCTCTCCTCCACCTTGGCTTCTACCCCAAGTCCCCAGAGCCCACTGCTTATCCCTCTGGTAGCAATGGAACTCCTCCTGCAGCATTAAATCAAGGTGTAGTTAACATTAGGTAGAGCCAGCAGAATCCTCTCAGCAGGTGAATTTGGAGTACCTGATATCAGGTTGTCTCAACTTACAAGAAGAAGAGGCTGTGATGTTGAAAAGGATTTGATCTTCACAACTGGGAGAAAAAAAATTTACTAGCACAGAGAAGAAGAAAGTTTCCTTAAAGAGAGCACAGCATAAGTTTCCTTCTTTAATAGGCTCCTGCAGTTATAGGAATAAAACAGGAACTGTCCTATCCGGATCTTAACCACAGGTATGGAAAACGCATGGGGAGCCATGGGCTGTGCTTTGAAGTGACAGACAGCTGTGAGGGATAAATGAAGATGCTGGTATAGCAAACACGATGAAAACTTGCACAATATCCAGAATGGACAAAAGATGATGAATGCAGATCTGTAATTAAGAGTGTAAAGAGCATATGCCAGCAGTTGTGGAATTGAAAGGAATGAGATGCAACATAAGGTATTTAAACATCCTCTTCCAAGGAACTCTGGAAGAAAACCACAGGTCATCTGTCATGACCTCCTTCACAGTGCAGCCCTCTTGTGTGAAGCAGGGAGCTGCATCTGGTTTCTACAGAGGGGCATCCAGTATTTGACTGGAGCACCTTACAGAAAATGATCCCTTGCTTTTAGATATAAAGAAATTACCACATCCTAGAAATTACCACATCCCTTGGATTTTGACTGAATGTCTGGTCACATTTTCTGCTACATATGTGGGCCTTATATTTCACTGAAATTTGTCTAACCTTAATTTCCAGTTGTTGGCTCTTTTGTTCCTTTTCCCATGTGACTGAAGAGCCTTTCACACCTTGTATTTTCATTCTGGGAAGGTACTTACACATTGCAATCAGTTAAATCTCAATCTTTTTGATGAGCTAAACAGATCAAGAATTTTCAGTCTCTCATTGCAAGGCTGATTTTCTTCCAGCTCTACAGTTTTTTTGTGGCTCTCTCCTGCACTGTCTCCCACTTGCTCAACTTTGATCATCTCATTTTCCTGCCCTCATCTTTCTCCCCAAGAGTTTTGCTCATAATTCCCTAGAAACATGGAAAATTAGTCTTTCTGAAGTATTGAGTGTGTCTGTGTGTGTTTCCCTAGCCAGGACCGTGCTCCAAAAGATGACATAAATGAAATAAAATTACAATTGCTGGTATTAAGCAATCACCAATTTCCAAAAGCAGAGATCTCACGGATCACTTCATGCTTGCTATTTATCTTGACACATCAATTACTGACACAGAGTTCCTTTGGACGGGTGCAATATCTCTGGTGTTGGGATAGAGAACATCTCTGATTTTAAGCACTTGCCTGAAGGTTCCTTGGAGGGGCACAGAGTCTTGAAGGGAGCACCTAGTTATGGAGACATAGCTGCCAATTTGTATGGCCCATTGTCTCTAGTGTCCTTCCCAGACAAAAATGAGGATCTTGGGGGGTTAGAGAATGGAATTTGACCCAAACTTTCTCTCCCTCAGTTATCTCACAGTATTCATCTCATGCTTCCAGCCTGGGCTCCTCTTCTAGGTTCCTTTCAGCCCCTTCCCCACCTCAGGTGCCCAATGTACCCCTTGATCTTGATAACAACATGCAGGAAGCTGTGCAGGGTCAGCCCTTGCACGGCAAATTCCTTCTCTTGGCTCCGTCTAGGGAATTGTGTGTTCAGTATCATCCCGGGATGTTATTAATGTGTTGTTTACTTCTCCGTCCCTGTCATTAATAAAGATGTTAAACTAGACCATCTCTAACATCGATCCCTGTGGCACCTTCTGGAAACCTTCCTCCCCAAGCAGACCCCTGTAGTTTATCATGGCTCTGTGTTTACACACCTCTTAGCCAATTTCCCATCAGGTGTCTCAGCTTGTATCCACTCCAATTCAAATTCATTTGCCAGGTATGGTTTTGCAAGCCACTCTATCAAATACTTTATTAAAGGTGGCCTCTAGATACTTGCATTTTTCTTCCCTTAATACAAATGGCTCCATCTGAAGAGATAACACACAGGCTGGTATATACATTTGGAAGAAGATAGGGCCACGTTTCTTATACAGGCAGTGGTTATCAGCGTGAGTGTTTAAGTTTGGGGGTGTTGGGGAATGCTAATTGAAATTGTCTGTGCTTTTTGAAGCCAGGGGTTTGATTCTGGCCACCTTTCCTTGGTGTGAATGTGTTTGTTTTGTTTCGTCCAAAACACAACTGCTAATTTTTAAGAAGTAGCCAAATAACAGATGTGTGAGAGGTTTCCAAAGGGCTTCGTGACACTAAGTCAGGTGTATATCCTGGAAAACCCTAATTTGCAAAAAAAAAATCTGCTTTGGGAAGACTAGCACTCCTGGAAAATTTGGATCAAATCTAGCAAAGAAGAGCTTGGGAGGGAATACCTCACCAGGGCAGTGTTACAACCTGAATGTTTTCAATGTAAATTCCACTTGTTTGGTTTCCAGATTGGAGCATCTATGTGGCCAGTGGGAGGAAACCATGTACTTGCCATGTGGATGGGCTTGAGACATTGCTGGTGTCCATGGCCTTTGTGTGGAAGCAGGGAGCCCTGGTCCCTGCCCATGGGGACAGTCCTGGCTGCAAGGGCTAGCTCCTGGCTCACTCTAACTCCATCCATGCTGCTGGGTGTCACAGTCAGCTCTTGAAGTCTGCTGGCCTGGGAGAGTCTCCAAACCTGTGTGATTTTCCCCCAACCTAGCACAGAGCTGCTTTTTCCAGGGCTGTGGATTGCAGGAGGAATAGTGCCAGGACAAACCTTGCAGGGTCTGCAGTCGATAAGCATCACAGCGGGTCAGAGAGGGATCACATTCCCATTGCCCTACTTCATCTTTTCCCTCTCATTCCAGCCAGGCTCTCCATTACAAAATGTACAAGTCAGGCAGAACAGCCCATCTCCCCTCATTCGTGTGCGTGCTTGTGTGTGTGTGTGTGCAATCATTTTTCTCCTCTGTCAGAAGACAAAGCTGGCTTGTAAAAAACCCATTAATCTGAGCCCATGCCTCGTGCTCCTTTTCTGCTGTGCAGGACTCCAGAGGAAGTGCTGAATGAGACATTCTGCTGTGCTAATGCCTCCTAATCTTCCCCTCTACCCTGATAGTCTCCAGCAAACCCTTGTTGAGCACTGGGGCTATACGTCTTCATGGCTGCTCACCAGGGGCATCATTAGGAAAGGGCTCTTAAATGGCTTGACATTCATGGCTTCCCAGAGGAATGGAGCTGCTGACAGATCTCTCCATTTGGAATATGAAATCTATTTGTTCAGATGCATAATGACCGATTTGTCTTCTCAGAGGAGCTGCTGCTGAGTCCTGGGACTCAGTTATGGTGCTGCAGGCCAGCAGCTGCATGCTGAGACCACAGCAGAGCCAGCCCTAAGTGATGCTGATTAGAGGAGGGGGAAAAACCAGCCCTGAGGGGACAGAGGTTGTAGGAGAATTACAGTCCAGAGATGGAGAAGGTCTGGAGAAAGAGGGGCCTGCAGGGACCCAAGCCAGACAATGTGCTGGAGCTCACTGAAGCTGGAGGGGAAAGAAAGGCAGCAGAGCCATCCTGGAGGAGATGCTGGATCGTGGTGTCATCTCCTGTAAGGAGCCTTGACCATGGCCTCATTTTCTTCTCTGCAAGCAGTACCTGGGCACTCAACCTACACCAGTTCTGACACCGGGTGGGAATGGGCACTGCTGGTTCTTCTGCTGCTGGTCAGAGTACTGTGGAGAGCAAAGTGGAACAGCAAAGCAGCATCACAGTGCACTATTAGGGGCATAGTGCTTCCATATCTCAGGCTTCACCAGAAAAGGTCACACCTTCCCTTCCTGTTTCATCCCCTCAAAGCCTTGAGCAGCTTCAGGGCAATGAAGGAAGCTCTGGGGCAAGGAAAGAGCAGAAATTCCTGATGGGAAAGCAGAGAAGTGATATCAGAAGCCAGAAGGGATTGAGGAGACAGAGAAGGTCACAGAATCACAAAATCAGAGAATGCTGGTGCTGGAAGGGACCTCTGGAAATCATCTAGTCTGACCTCCCTGCTAGAGCAGATCATTGCACTTGGGGTGATGCAGTCAAGAGTAAAAGAAGGACACAAAAAGGGCAGATGTTAGAAAAGCTTTGCCTGAAACAGGGCAGAAATCAGATCCCTGGAGCAGCAACCTGGAAACAAGACTTGTTCTGCAAGTGACCTGCGTGGATCCAGCATTCCAACTGCCTTGTAGTGGGAGCTGCTGGCAGGTTGTAGGTTCTGTTTCCTGAGAGATAAGGGCAGAAGATGCTCAGGGCACTGAAAGCTTCTTCCCAGCCTTCACCAAGGGTGCAGCTATGTCTTAGGACCTCCTTCCCTGACACCGTCCTCCTGCAGCTGAATCCAGGCACTGACCTCTACCACTGAGATGTGGGATTTTCACTCCTAGGGGAATCCCAGCGTTTCAGTGTGTGCTTGTTTTTCTCAAAAGGGATGGAACAGTTGTCATTTCGAAATTTTCCACAGAGCGATAATTAAACAAACAAACAAACAAAATCAGTAACAACAGAAAATTTGGACAGCAGAAAAATGTTTTGATGCCATGACAAGGTCTGGCAGACTTGAACTTATGTGGCGTAGGAATATGCAGACTGAGGGGATATGGAAAGCTGATGGAAAATTATTCTCAGATTTGAGCTCCCCTCTAACCCCCTGACTTGGCATCAGCAAGTCAGAAGGCATCTCAGGACAATGCAGTACCTGCTGCTTCAATGCCAAAATGTCTGTACTTGGTCTGACTCCCAGCTTCCACCACGGATGAATTCTTTTTCAAAGCAGGAAGCAGCTGAAGATGCCTGGGCTTGTCCCGTGCCAATGGGAGGGCTTCCCAGGCACACAGAGCCCTGACTGCTGTGAATGCTCCAAAGCCAGCTGCCTGCTAAATCAGAAGCACAATAATTGAATCAGAAGAACAGGAGGGAAGAGCCACATCTCTGCTCCGCTGTGCCCCATCAACAGACTAGTTTGCTGGCTTGGGGCTCTTCCAGGGAGCCCTTGGCAGCACTGTTCACAGTTTGCCTCTGTAATTACAAACAACACCAAGGAGATGCTCGCTGTGCTCAGGGCCACCTTTCATGCTGGGATTTCTCTGTTTGCATTGGGTTAGCAATGTACCATGAATTTCTGGGCGTGCAAATCAGGACAGATGCCAGCTGGGGAGCGGAGAAGGAGAGAGCTGCAGAGAATGCCGGGCCCCTGCAGGTTCCCAGAAGACAAGGCCAGGTCTAGCACTTGCCCTGGTCATTGTAGTTAGATGAAGAGTCACTAAGGTGGTGTTCCTGTAGCTTCCTGAGTGTAGCTACCACTGGCTGTGCAGCCAGGTTGGATGTGGAGGTGGAGGAGATGAACATACTCTGTGCTTGGGGTAGGGGTTTTGTGGTCTGGTTCAAAATCAAACCAGCCTGGAATGTATCATCTCCCCCACTATCTCCCATGGACCCACAGGCCAATCTACTACCTGGACTTCGGTTTTCCTCCTTATCCTACTGTCAGGTTAAGAGGAGAATGCTGGTGTTACTTCACATGCACCCCCTGTGCTGCTGCGTAGCTGTGGAAGGAGCCCTGGGGCAGGCAACAGCAGGATGTGTGGCAAGGGCAGCTCCCACATAGAGCAGAAGAGAAGGGAGCAGGAAGCACAACTCAGCCAAGGCACCCAAAATGCCTCTATTGGTTGCAAACAGCTCTCTGGTGGGAGTGCGGTCTGGATGTGGAAACGCAGGCAGCACGCAGATTGAATGCTTGCCTTAGGCCACAGAGATGGGAGTTGGAGTTCTGCTCCATCCAGACCCAAACTCAGCCTCAGAGCCAAACCCATTCCAAGATGAGCCATGGTGACTGTTGTACAGCCTGGCTTGGTCTGTGTGGGCAGAGGTGTGTGTGGGATGCTCTGGTGATGTGTTCATCCAGGGCTGGGAGCACATGTGCAAACATTCACCCAGGCCTGGCTGATCCATGGGAAGACATGAAATCAGACTCCTGCAAGTGTGAGTCTCCAGACAGAGTTTGGGGCAGGATTCAGATGAGGCCCAGAAGGCTGTGAGAGGAAGGAGAGTGGCTTTCTCGAACTGTACGGAGAAGTATTATTCGCAATACAGCAGCAGAAACATCAACGTCCCTGGACTGAAGCAGTTCCTAGACCTGTGGATGGATGAGAATGTAGCCTTGTGGTGTGTCTTGGAGGTGTTGGAGCAGCTCTGTGAGTGACAAACAGAGTTGTCAGGTGCTGTTCTCCAGGGACTGCAGACTTAGCTCCTGTGTGTGGAAAACCATGGGTGTCCCAACAGTACCTGTGTGTCTAAAGGCTCTGCTGGAGAGAGGCTGCCTCCTCCATCAGTGACTCACAGCAAAAGAAGAGTGACCCAGCACCCAAAACAACTCAGTGATCAAAAGCCTTCCTTAGCAGGCTTGTCCCTGTTGCATGAGGGTGAGAAAACAAACAGCGTGTCAGACAGATGTTAGCTAATGAACTGGAAGGTGCCCAGGGTGCAGCATCCAGCTGGAGTCACACCAGAAGATCTGTGTAAGTGCGATAAAGCCCGGCTGTAGACATTTAGTGGGAAGGCTGTGAAATGCATCTTTGAGGCATTTCAAAACCAAGTGAATTTATTTCATCCTAGTTGTCCCTTACGGGGTGCTAAGACATTGCCATCTTACCTGGTTGGTGTCAAAGTTCATTCTGGGGCAGATTAATTGTGGAGGGAAGGTTGGAGGCTGTGTTCATTTGGGTTTTTACCCCTCTCTCCCTGCAGCTCTGCTCCCCAGCACTGTGGGACATCACTGTCTCTTTTTGGCAGGTTTTGTCCTAGATCCTGGTGCCAGAGGTGAGCACAGCTGCCTGTGGAGCTTGTCTTCCTAAAGGCATTCCTGAAGGAGGTGGCCCGGCTTCCTTGAAAAGGGTCTGCTGCCTTCTTATCTTTGTCCTGATCTGTTGGATGTTTCAGACCTGGCTGGCATTCTCACAACAAGCTGTATTGCCTCTCTCAAAGTGTAGTGTTTTCAGACAGATTGTGGGATGGTTTTTTGTACTCAAAGCTTGGAAAACTTGCACTGGGTTCCTCATGTAACTATGGGAAGAGCAATGAGAATAAACAGGTAGCTGTGGTCATTTAGAGTCCTGATATGTGGCTCAGGCAGTCAGGGCTCTGCCCTCTGACTGGCTCCAGCCATGTCCCTGCTGGAGGCATGTCAGCCCTGAGCAAACACAGAGAGTACTGAGGGTCCCCAGCTCCTCCAAAGACCTTCTGTGTCACTGCCATCAGAGGACAAGGACTGGTCCCACCAGTCTGGCTTTGCTGTTCACTTTAGAGTCTCCTAGGTGGGAGAGTCTCTTCATCCTCACCAAGGAGTAGCTGATTATGACATGCCAGGAACAGAACAAAGCCAAAAGCCTGATGGAATCCTCTACCTCCCTATGCCCTGGGGGTCTGCATTGCACCCAACACTGCTCCACAGGGACAGTTCCCAGCTGGGGGGCAGGATAGCTGTGGAGGCTGAAGAGAGATGCCCAGTTAGGGTGGGGACCTCCTTGTCATGCTCCAGTTTCTCCACAAACAAATGGAGCAGTGGTACACCCCAGTGATCCCACTGATCCTCAGCTATAGGTACACCTCAGTGATCCCACTGATCCTCATCACAGCCCTGTTTTGCACTCTCTACTCCACAGAAAGCAGCTACCATGGTGGTACAGTCGCCTCATCACCACTGTAGGCCTGCACTGCTGTATTCATTTTGTCTCTCTCCCTGTTGTCCTCCATCAGGGCACTTCCAGGTACTTAGGAGAATCAGCATCCCAGGACCACCCTGCAGTGCTCAGCCCTGCTCCTGCAGAGGCACAGTGTGTTTGCAGACCTGGCTCGACATTGTGCAGCATTTATTGCTCAAGGAGCAGAGCCAAGCTGCAAAATAAATGTCTGGCTCCTTTACTGCTGGTTTCTAACAATGAAGGAGTGTCATAAACTTTATGCAAACTCCCAGGTGATATCTGCAGAGTGGAGGGACATATTTGCTATATTTTTAATTTCCCCTCTTTCATGTGGCATGTTGTTTCCACTTTAACTGTGGTACAAGGGACATCTGTATGGAGGATGTCTCTTTTCTCGCTTTGCTGCCCTTTAGTAGCTTCTATTGCCTTTCTCCACCTGAGCTCCCTGTGCAGAGTGATTTATCACTGCGTGGAGAGTCAGGGGACCACAGGGAAGAGCCTGATGGAGGACCTGTGTGACTGACATGAACGGGGATCTGAAGCCTGCCAGACACAGTGTCCATCTCTGTTCCCCTGCAGACACACGGGAGGTTGTGTAAAACACTCATTTTGCAGATGGTAAAAGCAGAAGTGTCACATTTGTGTTACAGGACAGAGACAAAGCCCATCTCTTGTCTCTGCAGTCACTGGAGAGGACTGGGTTTGTGGCTCTGGTTTGCAGCCTGGCAGTGCCAGCTGCCAGGAGGAGGGAGCAGTGTGGTGCAGTCTGCAATAGGGTTATCCCTGCAGCTGCTTTTGCTCCCCAAACCTGAGCTTTGCGTTCATGCCCTGCAACAGGCAGCACCAACCCATGCTCCCACACACCAGAAATGATGTTTAAAGGCTCAATATTGTTTTCCCCATGACTCCTCCCCAGGTCATCCCTCCACAGAGGTGTGCCAAGCTACTCTGTCCAGCAGCACTTCTGCCTCTCTTGTGTCTTCCTGGCCACACAGAGGCCTTTCGTCTTTGCTCACTTGGTTGTTCAGCACAATGAAGCTTACAGGGGCTGCATCACAAATAACCTTCCTCAACCAGGCACTTTTCAAACTCCCCCAGCTGCTGCAGGGCTGCTGATGGATGCATGCAATGCCTGGATCTACAAGGCTCCTGCCAGCTGAAATCACTTGTATTTTAAGACACCACTCCAGTGACCCCCTGCAGCGGGAGGGCTTGAGTGTGCCCACAGTCACTGGGACGCAGTAGGAGCCTCCAGATGAAGTCTGTGTGCAGTCCAGGTGCTTTTATCTCCATGAAGAGTGACCTCTGAGGGGATAGTTCAGAGGAAGGGGCCACTCTTTACCTTGGGAATGAAACAACAGAGGACAACTTGCCCTTCTGCTTCCCCTGTGGGCACTGGGAGATCACTCAGCCCGAGCCAGAGCACGTGTAAAGGAAGTTCTTGTGGGGGCTTTGTGTGGTTTTTGGTGCTTCCCTCACAGTACTCTTGGATAGCTCTCACCTGCTTTTGTTCTCTAGGATCCTCATGCTGCTGTGGTTCCTTTTGTTCGCTGAGTTCTTGTTCTCCTCCTCCCTCTCTGGACTTACTATGCCAAATGGATTTAGATTGCCTTTATCCAGAGATCAGGCACTATTCTCTCTCATTAGGAGCAATATTTGTTGTACCAGGACTCAAATGACCCCAGTGCAGAGAACTACAGAACAATCCCTTTTACTGCTATGCAGAAGACAAATATCTGCTGGTACACAACACTTTGGATGGTGTTATAGGGAAGATTTCTGCACCCTTCAAACATGCAACAGAGCTGACATGCCTTTCCACCAAGTCACATGTACCCTGACACCTGCTCTATCAGTAAAGTTGTAAAACAATGGTTTTATTTTACAGGGAAAAAAAATATTAAAAGTCTGCCTTTTGTTTTCTTTGCTTATTATTTCATCTCCTTTCCACACCCCCTCCCCCACCCCCCCCGTCTCTAGAACTGGAATGAAACCAAGTTTCTTAATTTTATTTTAAATGTATTTATAGGTTGTGGGAAAAGAAATGAAAAGAGCAGTGCTCAAGACTGGCCAACTGCCAATGACCACTTCTTGGTGCAGGAGGGATGAAATGAGTCTCAGCCAGGCTGATTCCCCCTTGCTTACCCTGAGTGCTTCGACTTCTGTGCTGTTGGCTACTTTGCATCACTGATTTTCATTAAAAGTCTAATCAAGGACCTGTTGAATTTTTTCATCAAGAATTTAATCAAAATCTATTCATTACCATTACATATTTTGTCTTAAATCTCTTTTCCTTTCTTTCCCCCCCTGAAGTGAAGGACAATGTCATTTGCAAGTAAAAAGAAAATTAATGACCATTTCAAGTTGAGAAACTGAAGTGGAAGAGGTATTTTAAGTGTGTTTTCCCTTCTGAATCTTCGTAGGAAACAGCAAGTGGTGAAATCAAGTTAAAATATTTTTCCAACTGCAGAGAGCACACTAGACTCATAGCTTGGAGTGATCAAGGTCCTTTCCTAAAGTGTCTCATCCTGCAAACCAGCACTTCTGTGTATAGCCACACGGAGAGGGAGAACCTGAGTGTGGATACTTTTACAGGCTCCAGTTAGCAACCCAACAAGAGAACAGATATTTCAAAGGGAGAATAGAAAGTTTTTTGTCTGTCCAGAACTGAGCCATTTCTTTTACTCCAGAAAACCTTCCCCAGCCTGTGGATGTTGAAGCAGGAAAGGTGGAACTGGGAGAAAGTGGGGTGGGGAAGTCCTTGCTTGTAGTTGGTTTCTTCCAGGCGTGGTCACCTTTCTGTGTTGCTCAGTTTTAAAGTCTAATGAGACATGCTGGTTCCACAGCTGGGAATTTCTTCTGCAATAATAATTATCCTTCTTTACCCTTCCCTAGCTGCTTCTAGTCCAGGGCCCCTACGCCTCCACCCAGTAACAGATCTTGTCTTGCCAACCCTGCTGGGTTGATGATCTCCATTTGACAGGCAGAGGGAAACAAACAAGCCTTCCTGAAGATAATGGGCGTTTCTTCCCTTCCCTTCCCTTCCCATGACAGGTTGGGGTCCCTCAGGGATAGGTGCTGTTCCCTCCGACTCACAATGAGGTGAGAGTTAGGTGGTGAGGTGAGAGTTAGGTGACACAGGACAGGCTGATTCCCCCCTGCAATGCTGCTTTCAGGGTTTCATAGCACATTTTCAACCATCAGGCTGAGCCTTTCCACAGGGAAATAGACCTCTTCCCCTTGGGACTGGCAATGCTCCGTGCAATGACCAGGGGTGCCCTTGCTGCAGCTTGCCAGGGCAGCAAAATGATGCTCTGGCACACAGACCCATTTGCATCCAGTGTCCATGCCAGGCTGGGAGGTAAAAGCAAGCACAGTCTGGCAGAAGAAAGGGCAGAAATGCCCCACTCCAGACCCAGGAGAAAACACAGAAACTAATAAACAGTTGAAACATGGTGTCTGAGTGCACTGGGCAGCAGAAGAGGTTTAGTGCAGCGTGTTGGGGCACATCACAGGCACAGCAAGCTGGGAAGAGCTTGGAATTCATCAGACCTGTGTTTGAAAGTGAGCTGTGCCAGGAGAGTTAAGGAGAGCCAAGCCCTCCTTGTCCAGGACAGGGCAGAACAGCTGTCCCTTGGGGCTCCTTCCTCTCCCTCCAGCCAGGCAGGCGGGGAGGGTTTTCCACGTTCTTTCCCAGCACACTTCTCCTCCCATGTCTCATTCAGACATGCAGGTGTGGACATCATTCTGAGGCTCACGGAGGACCAGACTGTGACACTTGGTCACCCATGCACTCTCTGTGCAGCACCAAGGATGTGGAGACAGCAGTAATGGGCAGATGTTTGCCCTTCCAGCTACAAACCAACTCCCAAAGGCAGCATTTGTGGTCTCATTCCTGTCATCTTCCCATTCCCGGTGCTTGCTGGGCAAAGGGTTTTAACGGGTTCAGAACTTTCTGGTTGGCATTCCTGGGTTGTTGGGTTGGCTCTAGTAATGTACTTCAGACAGAATAAGAATTTCATAATATGGTAAAGCTCTAACTAAAAAATAAGGTGACCCTCAAATGCACATAGTTAGTTCAGTGTCCATCTTCAACTCAACTGTGCTTAAACTGTTGAGCAGAAGGAGGGTTTGGAAGGTCTTTGAAGGACCCTGCAGTTACCAGCATCACCAGATTAGGTCTCTCAGGGCTCCAAACATTGCTTCATACATCACATGGTGCCTAACTCAAGAACACTGAGAGCCAGGGAGAAGGAAATTTGGCTTGGTTTCTCATATATCAACTCTCTGATGCTTCTTTTAAAGCTACAATCTGCCCTTTCCCACTAAACAGACAAAACTGTGGGCATAATGGGTAATTCCTTTCCCCATCCAGCTGCTTGTGAGCTCGTAATGACACTGCAAAGCATCTCTCATGCTGCAAATTCTCCTTTTAAGACACTTTAGGGTCATTCTTTTTTTATGGGAAGAAACAGAGAGGGGAGGAAGGAATGATCCTGAGGGAAAGAGATAAATAATCTTCAAAGAGAACAATTAGCAATCAATTGCAGCACTGCTGTAGAGCAGAGATAGACAGCATATTTCTGGCTTTTAATTCTGATTAATGAGAGAAAGGCCTGGCATTCCCTTTCTCCATCCTTGAGAAACTGGTCTCCTGATTATGTCACAACTGATCTGCAATTGTTCTCTCTGAAGATTGTTTATCTCTTTTCTTCATGGTTGCTTTCTCTGGGACCTTAATAAATTGGATCCAGCCAGCAGCAGTGCTTGCTAATTTCCCCCTGAAGAGGATTTGAGTTTTTGTCAAGCTCACAGGGCACCTGTTTGCTTGGTCTTTGTTGCTCCTTAAAAGATTGTGTTTGAAACATTGTTTTCCAGCACTGCAGCATCAAGATTGCTGGTAGTTATGTGTTTGCACTGGACGAAATCAGCAGCAGGGCTCAGCATTGATCTCTAAATGCTCCACAGAGATGACCTTGGCCAACAGGATTATTTTAGGATCACAGTTTTATAAGCTATGGGGAGCACCTTGTTCTTCTCCCCTGCTTTTCAGAAAGGAGTGAGATGGGACAGGATTGCCAGAAGCTTGTAAAAGCCTCAGGCTGAGCCAGCAGAAGGCTGGACAAAGCTCACAGGATTAGTATAAATCAGTGGGTATCTAGGTGGTAAAGAGGGGAAAACCTCAATGGATGCAGAAAAGATGCTCAGAGCCAAGCCCATGGCACAGCCTCTGCAGCAGGCTGCAGGTCCTGCTCCAGGGCTGCCTGAGCAGGGGCACAGTGTCTCCAGTGTCCTGGGACTTGTGGTGCCTCTGGCATCTTTGTGGGCTCTGCCAGGACATCAGGCAAACCGAGGACCAGCTCTGCACTAGATTTCTCTTGGCCCTCCTGTACGTGGTACTTTTCCTGCTGTTGTATGGATATGCAGTGAGGCAGCCCCTCCCTGCCAAAGCCATTCTCTTACAGGTAGAGCAGTGGGGAAATGGTTTTGTGGGCAGCACAGAGGTGATGATGCACTTGCTTATCCCTCTGAAAGTGAGGATTAAAGATTTTTTGCCTTCCTCCCCTCCCATTCTCAAACCAACCCTGTGTGTGTGTGTGTGTGTGTGTGTCTGTGTGTGTGCATGAGTGTCTGTGTTAGTGCCTGCATGAACACAAGGGTCTATCTTGCATTAATGCAGTCAGATAAGGAGGTCTCCTTGGGGAATCATTCCCCACTGTTTTTATTTCTGTATGACAAACACTGCGTGCTTGAGTGGTAAATGAGATGGTGTTACTTCTCCAACTTCCTTTATGTTCTTGTCCTAATATTCCCCCCTATTTCAAGCTGTTGTTGCAAACCCTCTCCCTCTGTTCCCTCTTCTCTGTGACTCTCATCCTTCAGATGTTTAGGCTAAATCTCTCCGTGGGGTCTGATGGGATCAGCTTCATAAACCTTCCTGCTCTTAGGTTACCTAGGAGAAAGGCCATGAGAAGAAGTGTTACCAAAGGCCTTGCTATCCCCAGGGCCATATACTGTAACCTGCTTTGTGATATGACCATTTCCTCTTGGTTGGAGTGATGAAAGCTACACCCCTAAAAACCTGCATAAATATTTCAGCTGAAAAAGGAAAAAAAAAAAGACAATTAAAAAAAAAGGTCATGATGAGAATGTAGAGCCAGCTGCATTGCCAGCTCCACTGGAAAGTGTGAACTGGGATGTGGGTTCTCTAAAGGTCACCCTGAGCCAGAGAAAGCCTCAACTGAATTCAAAATACTTCCTCTCCTTACTGGCAGCAGCACATGTGTTTTCAGACAGTCCTTAGGTTTCACTCTTATTAATGTCTCTTCCCCTTTGCCTGCTCCAGGGTCAGTCCCCAGCCTGCGTGGGGATGGGAGCTCTCCCTGGTTTTGGGTTGCCTAAGCCTGGTGTGGCTGGACGGAAATGAAGTTGTGTTTTCTCAGGATCCCAGCTGGCCTCACCTTCTGCAGCACTGACCATGCCATCAGCCAGGTTGGGAGCTTCTTGTGGATGTCTCTTACTGGGATTTCAGCACCCAGGACATAACGTCTGCCATTGCCCTGCTTAGGTGAGGAGACATCCTCCCATCACCTCATGGAAAAATCCTGTATAGGTGACAAAGCCACACAGCCCTCTGGACACCTGTGTGTTCCCAGGTCTGTGAGGAATAGTGGCTGCTTCCCACTTGCTAGGATCAGAAGGGTATTCTTGGGCACAGAATATCCCAGGGAAAAGCACCCAGCTTTGCCTTGAAATGTGTCAGGGTTATTAACAAGCAGCAGGGAATGACAAACCCCTTGATTTAGAATTAAGCTGACATTTTATTTCAATCTATGCCATGTTATTTTGGAGGAAAAGAGCTGCTCATGCAGCTCTGACCAGTGCCTGGAAAACTTGGAATGGCAGAAGGCAGTTCTCACTGGTCCTGAGCTGTGAGGTGAGTGTGACAAGCCAGACTGTTACCTGCAAGAGCCAGCTGAGCTCCTGAATGCAAACCACAACTGCATCCTGCCTCAAAATACATGAGAAGCCAGGCAGTGGTGTCACCATTGATAACCACAGCCTGAAATCACAGGTCAGGTTTGGGATTCTCATCCCTTTTCCCTGATGCATCGTTGGCTCTTGCCCACTTTGTCCTGCTCCAGCATCTCCCTGACAGACCCAGCTGGCTGATGACCACTTCAGGGTGGGAAGCTTCCCCAGAGACCCATGTCAGTCTTGGTGGTGTAGAGAATAAGTCGTTGTATTTGGGGCTGAGACTAAAAAATTGAATCCCAGGGTATGGTGCCAGACCTGCCACTTGCAGCTTTCTCCTCCTGGCTGTAAAAGATCTCATGACAACCTGTCCCAGACATGGGCCCACCAGGCTGGAGACACATCCTGGTTTTGGCGATGATGCCTCCTACTCTAGCCACCAACGCTGCAATTCCACTGTGTAAGTGTTGAAACTTGATCTGTCATCAGCAAATTCACCTTCTCATTTGTGGAGAGCAATAAAGTTCTCATGTGCTGTGATCAACCCCACCCTACAGCAGAGAGCTCAAGGAAGGCTTCCACGCCTACAAAGGGAGATGGAGGAGATTGGCTCTGGCTGAAGTGCCCCAGATTTTGTGTCCAGCTCTGGGGAGGTGGGACCTGCCCCCAGCATTGTTGACCCTTGGCACCTCCGGGCTGCTCAGCCAGGATGTGAATGTGCTCTTGTAGTGATGCACTGAGACCTCTCATTACCTTCCCACCAAATGACAGTGGAGAGCAAGAGAGCATCAGACCCCTGGGAAGAAGAGTTCTGCCAAATCTGCCCCACAATTTCCATGGACTGCTGGTCTAGCCCAGTGTGCTTGCCTGGGGCAGGAACTCTGAGGACAAGCCTGGCTTAGGGGGTAGATGATGTCTTGCACTGACTTCCTCCTGCTGCACATCCCTGCTGGACAGGGTGATCTCACCATTGTAAGCTGAGGGATGGAGAACACTCCTCAGTGGGTGGCACTCATTACACAGAGCAAGTGCCTAAAAGCAGCAGGGCTGTGCAGCCTTTCTCACTAATGGGGAGGTCTAGCCTGAAGACTGCAAGAAGTGTTATTTTTGCAACTTCCATCCCTGCAACTACATGGAGTGTAACAGGGAAGATTATCTTGACAGCTCTCTCACCTTACTCTCTCATTACAGCTCATCCAGCAAGGATGGGGGGTGGGGGGGAAGTAGTGAAGCAATGTTAGGAGGCTGTGCATTTTTTATGGTTATGTCTTATGATGTGTTAATTTGCCAAATCAAATATATGTCTCAGCACTTCCACCTTTACCTCCTGCATGCCTGCAAAATAAATAGTCATATTAATCATACTTTGCCATTCTCCCTGGGGATTGGAAAGCAGTTTGCAAAGATAGGTTGGGCCAGCCTTGCTGCCTTGTGGGGAGGGTACTCTGAGGGAAGCTGAGGCATAAGAAAAGTGGAGCAGCTTGCTGGGTGGCAGGTGAGGAGTGGAGGATTAGTTCAATTCCCACAGCTCCCTGTCCCCGACTGGGAGGTAAAGTGGCCAAAGGCAGAGTGGAGAGGACATGCCAAGGTTTCAAAATTGGGTCTTGTAAGCTCTGGCAAAGCCCATCATTGGGTGGTGAAGGGTGGCCAGATAAGAGGTACCAGACAAAAAGAGCAATGAGGAAAACCACCCCCCAGTACGCCCAGATGGGAGCAGAACAGGATGCAATTGTTCAGCTGTGAGCTGCTGAAGCTGAAGTCAAGCAGCAGCTGGGTATTCAGGGAAGAGGCTTCAATACTTCAGCATAGAGTTTGTCCTCCTTCCCTCTTCCCTTCCCTCCCTTCCCACCTGCCTACTATAAAAAAATTTCCTTCTCTTGCAGTCTGCTTTTCCTCTTTCTTAATCTTGGATGACTTCATTTACACTGGTTCTGTCTGCTGACACCTGCCATCAGCTCTGAGCCTCTCTCTGCTGGAGGAGTCTGTGACCCATAGGCTCCAGCGTGGTAGAATAAGTTATTAATCAAAATAATGTCATCCAGCAGCATTGCAAGCCAGGAAAAAAATAATTGCTGTAGAAGAGATGTTCCTGGAGATCTGCAATGTGAAGTGTCACTATGTCCATGGTGATATGTGTTCCTGGCCAGACACTTTCCAGGAAGAAATCAGTGTGGCACATTGAAACTCACATTTTTGGGAGCATGTGGGCTGTGGGACTCACTGAGATGTGAGCACTGCAACAATGAAGGCAATCTCCAGGTGTTTAAAAGAGAAAACATGAGATGGAATAAGGAGCTCTCTGAGTCGTCTGCTTCACAGCTAGGACATTGCACCTGCAAGATGGAGGTCAGAAAACCTGAATGTACAAAAAATCCCTATGGTCCTGAAAATAAGGAGATGTTCTACATGTTAGGGGGAGAATCAGAGATTAGGTAGAGTCATGTGCCTCATCACCTCTCCTGTGAAAGGCCACATCCATCCATGATCTTGAGCCCTCTGCAAACATCAAAATGCACCCCTCCCTGAAGGCATCTTGCTGGATGCCTGATGGAAGAAAGACTGTGCCAGGGTGCAGCCGGGAGAGGCCTTTTTTCAGGACCTTACCCCTACTCCAGGACCCTTTCAGGTAGAGCTGACTGCAACTCAGAAATCAGTCCTCTTGGTGGCTGGAAGTGAGGTGGCAAAGCTGTGCAGCCAGGGTGAGGATCCAGGAGATGTCTGTCTGAGCAGGAAGATAGAAAGAAAAGAGAAAGGCCTTGTGCTCGGCATGATGGAGAAAACTCCTTTGGCTTGAGGTTAGAGGTACAACAATGCCAAGCACGGCCCTGAGCCCCCTGGCACAGCCAAAATCACACTGCTTCTCATTCAGGCATCTGAGGTGCTCTCCAGACTCCCATCTCTGGCCACACCACTGCATCATTGCAGCCTTTGATGTTGGCAGATTTAGGCTGGGGAATGTTGACCTGCTGCTCCCCTGAGATGGTGCTCTAGGTTTCCTTAACAGAGACAGGGTGAAAGAGCACCACCAGCAAAATTTTCCAAACCCCCTGTCCCATTTCATACTGCAGGGGAGACCTAACACTGTGAGTGTGATGCTTCTCCTGGATGCTGATAACTGAGCCAAGGACTTGGAGCCACATATCATGAGTGGGTTATCAGTCACACAGGACACAATCCCTCCCAAGGGTGTCTCCTCCAGGGGAGATGGGTCACATTTGTCCTGGGCTTCCCATCATGCCCTTCACAATGAATGACTCCTTCTCTTGCCCTTTGGACAGAGTGTTGGCTGGGAACCCTGTTTCCAGCACCTCACTGGTGTCCCTCACATGCACATGCTGGCAGCCCTCTCTCAATATCCTGAGGCTGTTTCCTGTGTAAAGGACAAGATAGAACTGCAGTAACCTGACAAGTCACTTATCCTTATGGCATGGCTCAGTTCCCAGCTTCTTTCCTATTATGCCCTTAGTCTCAAACAATTTGTTGTAAGGTCATGGGATGAGACTGGATAGGATGGGAGGCTCTCACATCTTCCAGAGGTCTGGGAAAAAAGGGTCACAAAGGCAGGCAAGGACTCTGTTGGGTGCTTCACACTCTGGGAAGGGGTGGAACCAGCCTCCTGCACCAAGAGGAGTAGGAAATGCTGGAGATGCCTGCTTCCCTGCCTGTGTTTGAAACTGCAGTCATCTGCCAGCCCTGTTGTGCAGCAGTGTTAGGAGGGAAAGTGGCACTCTGCAGCGCCCTGTCCCCTGGCTAGCCAGGGAGGAAAAGCAGGTTCTGTGCAAATGTGCTCCCTTGGAGGCTGCCATGGGCTGAGACCAGCTACATGCTGATGTGCTCATGCAGACACTGTCATCCAGATGACTTGTGGGGAGCAGCGTGGCTGAGGATGGAAGGTGCCACAGGAATTAAAATTACTGTCTCCAGATTATATGTGATCCCAGGATGGAGGCACTCATCAGCAAGTCTCTCTGTAGAGCACAGCTCCCCAACTGCTCTGCATTTTCTGTTGTTATGTGTATACATGTCTTATTGCAGCAGAAGGCACAGCCCCTGGTGCCCTTGGGGACACCCCAAAGGACCCTAAACATCTGCACAGGGCTGGTGGATACAATGGAGGGCAGGCTCTTGCACCCTTGAAAGGCCAGGTGGGATCTCCTGGGCGTCTCCTCAGGGGCTGGAAACCTCCACCAGACACATGAACTGCTTTCTCAAGGTCACAGAGTAGAAAAGCAGCTGGAGTTGGTTCACATTTTCTTTTTTTAAACAAAATGAGCCTTTTCTTAGACACTGTTTTCAGGAATTTCACCAGGAAGGAAAAGATGTCTTTTATTTCAGGAACATTTTCTTAATGCTCCAAACTGACAGGCATACTGACAGCAAAAACATCCTGAACCACCCCATGACTTTTATTTTTTGCACACAAGAAAATTTGCATATGTTAGCATATATATTTGATATATAATGTGTATATCCTCTGAAAAGTAATTAGTATTTTTTCAACCAGCTGCAATGATCACATGTTCCTAGGCTCCGTGCTGGCATAATTGGATGAAACTCTGTTGTACGTGTTATACTGCCGGTTTGAAGAATACATCCGAAAGTTCCCATCTGGCCCCAGGATTTCTGAATTTCTGTCAGTGTTTTGAAGCATCTCTACCATGGCCAAAAGGTCAGTACAACATGAGAGGCTCTGGAGGCTGAGCCTGGGTGTTAAAGGTCATGTCCAAGAAACCCATCAGAATTTGTGCAGACTCCCGAAATCAGGAGCCTGGGAGACAAAGTAGTTTAGAAAGCCCCAGCCCCTGACAGCACACTTGAAGAGTGGGGCTGTGGCTTCAATAATCTTGTTTCTTCTTGTTTTCAGTTATCACATCATGCAGCTGACCTGGAAAGCCACTCCTGACAGCGATGTGTCATGGAAGAAATGGGTTTTTTTCTGAGGATACCATGAAGGTTTCTAAGGATAAAGAATAAAACTTGTGCAACTTGTTAAAGCAGCTGCAATACAGCAGGAAAATTGTTGAAAGGAGAACTCTGTGTATCACTGAGGATATGAACTACCTGCCTAAAATTGATTGTCAACATGCTCATGCTGTGGTCAGGTAAAAATGCTCCTCATCCTCCACTCTGGCTGAATGTTGTCATGGGGAAACTAGGCAAGAAGCAAAATGCAAGGGTGACTTACATGTTTTCTGATGGAGCAGAAGATAGATTTTTTTTTTTATCAGCAGATTTAAAGGACTTTAAATCTTGTGAAGAGTTCAGGTGAAGAAGAGTTTAAGAAGTAAGAAAGGGTAAGGCTTCCTTTCAAGTCTCCTCCTCCAGGAGTTTTGTTGGTGCCTGTGAGCAAAGCAGTTTTGGGTTCGAGGGGGGCTGTATTCCCCATTGTTAAAAGGAGCTGAGCTGCCCTTGTCCACCTTTCAAGGGCATTGTGGGCATAAATACTGCCAAATGCTGAGATGCTACAGCAATCACACACAGACTTGAATAAGAAGATTTCCGTGTTGCCCAGAGGCAGCCATTTGCCAGCTGGAAACTTACTGCATTCAGAGGTTTTATTTCAAAGTAAGCTCAGCCACAACAGCAAATGACATCCTGGTGTGTCTGGTGGTGAAGGATGACGTGGTCTGAGGAGCTCTCTAGCAGCATGCTCTGAAGAAATTTTGAAGGAGCAAGTCTTGATAGCCTTGCCTGAGGATGGAGAGCAGCATGGAAGGCCACAGTGAGGTCGTTGTCTGCTGCTTGTGATGTTCAGGCTGGAAATCAGGCTCCAGGCATGAGACAGCACAGGAACCTGAGATCTTCAGCCTAGATGGCAACAGGGAATCTCTTTGCTGGTTCCTCTCAGCACATGCTTGAGAGAATTGCAAAATGTGAGGGATGAGGAATGGCAGCAGAAGGCATACCTGACAGAAGGCTCAGGAAAAGGCAGTGCATGTTCACGAGAGCTTGGACACTCACAAGCAAATACTGGTTTTTCTTCCAGTCAGGTGTCACTAACAAAGTGCAGCTACTGTTACCAGTGGTGCAGAACCCAAAATGTGAAACAATGAAAAACTTAGCATAGGGAAGCCGAGTGGGGGCAAGAAGTTCAGGAATATTTATATTCCATTGGCCCTATTTGTGGACAAAATACCAGCACAGCCCTGGATTTCATGCTGTTGCAAGCTTTGAAGCTCTTGCTCTGTGCCTTTCAGCCAGAGGAACTTGGACTTTGTGGACCTTGTCTGGTCAACACAGGAACAAATCCCCTCAGCAGAAGAGTCACCAGAGTGCTGACAGGGCAGATGGCCCCCTGACATGAGGGCAGAGCACACAGCAGCATTGTCATGCAAAATGCCAGCCCAAGAATGCCAGCACTCGGACCTTGCTGGGAAACACCAGGGCCAGGAGAGGCACCAGGGCCAGGAGAGGCACCAGGGCCAGGAGACAGCACCACACACACCATTTAAAGCCACCCAATGATAAATACTCCAGGTTCTCTAATTGTTTTCTCTCTCTGGAACCTTCTTTTTCACCATCCATAAGACTCCTGTTTCAGGCTCTGAGCGTTACCATGGTGTTCAGGCCACCAGGGTCACCTCACCAGCTCTATCAAAGCCCCTTGAACAATAAACTGCTGAAAACACTGGATATCTCTGTGACTCCAGCAAAAGGAGTGTTACAGTTCTCCTTTGTCCCCAGAGCAGATGCTCTGAGATCTCTAAGGGTTTCATGAGTCCGGACTCAGACCACTTTCCCCCCGACCTGTGCAAGCTGAGGCAGAACTGTGCTCACTCTGATGTCTCTTGTTGAACTCTCATGCCTGTGGTGACACAAGGGACCCAACACCCATATTTTTCTCACACTTGCTCGTCTCACAACCTTACGAGGGATACAGAATGGCAGGAATATTTTTACAACTGCATTTTTTTTATACCTCCAGATGTTTCACTTCCTCTTTTCCCTCCCACCCCCAGTGACACAATGATGTGAGACTCATTCCTGGAACTGGGTTAAGATCTTTGCCTACATTTTGGGGGATTGCTTTTAACTTGTCTTTTCTCAACTCTAGCAGCTGCTGGTTACTTCCTTTTGCCTGATGCCATGTCAGTAGGCTTGTTCTCCTCTTAAAGGACTCTGCTAAACTCCAGCCCACCCCTGCAGGGCCCTTGTGAACACAGACAGGCTTCCATGACTGCCCAGTTTTGCATTTATCTCACAATCCTCCAGGTTATTCATCTCCCAGCTTGATAAAATCTTTTTAGGGCTTCTCACAATCCCTCATAGTTCTGTCTTTCATCAATTTCTTTCCTTCATCTATTAACAAATAAAACCCTACACAGTATGATGCCACCTGGACAGATCTCACCTCTTGCTCTGTCCTCTGGCTTCCTCAAACCATTAATAAATATTTTCAGTGATGCCCCTCCCAAAACCAGTCCCTTGAGTTTTTCCCATTTAACCTCCCTCTGCTCCAAGGATCATTTATTCGTTCCTACCCTTTGTATCCCGTTGCTTGAGCAGTTTTTGACCCACAACAGGATGCTGCCCCTTACCCTACAGATATTTATTTTCCTTAAGAGTCTCCTGTGAGGAACTCCACCAAAAAGCCTTTAGAAAAATCCAAGTAAATTATGTCCAGAAGTGCCCTTTATCCTATTTGCTGTGTTAACTCTTTCTCAGGTTTTGGCATGCTCAGAAGTCATAGATTTCTGTGTCTGTTGCATTCATGCTCATCCTCATGTGCTGTCTGTTCAAAAATCTGACCAGATTTTTGTAGGGCTGGGGTTCTCTGAGTTGCTCACCTATCATCAGATTTCTCAGCATCCTACCAAACCAAAGGTCCACAGGATCCCAGAACGTGATACCATCTTAAAACAGGGAGGGATTTCAAAATAAGGGGAAAACTGTGGAGCCCACGTGAATATTCCCATTTTGATTAGCCCAATCATCCCCCTGGAAAGTGTATTGGGGAGAAAAAACACTTCGTTTATTTCCACACTTTTATTAGATTTCTGTATCTTTCATTCTCTGGTTTGGTTTGCTTTTAAAGTTTCTGGGTTTTTTAGAAACATGTTAGTTAGTGTTCATTCTTTCACCATGCGATCTTTTAAGCAATCAAAAGCTTTTTTCAGGCAGAAAAAAAACCAAAAAAAACACCTCCATGTTTTTTCAAATAGGAAAAACTCCTTCTGTTAACATGAGTTCCTGGGTTTATTCCCTGGCATCTCCACAAGGGTGCTGCTCTTTATCCCTGTGTGCTGTGAACCCTTCAGAAGGACCTTGACGGGCTGGAGGGAAGGGTAGAGAAGAACCTCTGGAAAGTCAGCAAAGCTGAACTGCCTGAAGTTCAGTGCAGGTCCTGCACGTGGGGAGCAACGAGCCCATTCACAGTCTGGGGGATGCCCTGCTGAGAAACCGAGCTGAGGAGAAGGAGCTGGGGATCCTGGTGGACAAGAACCTACCCCCCTTGCCCCTGAGCCAGCAGTGTTCCCTGCTGGAAGGCCAATGGTTCTTTGGGGGGCCTTAGGAAGAGCATTGCCAGCAGGTCAGGGAGGTGATCCTGATCCTCTGCTGAGCCCTGTGTCATGTGGAGCACTGTGCCCAGCTCTTGGTTCCTCAGGACATGGGAGATGCGGAGCTTTAGGAGCAGGTCCACAATTTCTTGGTATATAAGACCTGGCCAAGATCTTTATTTGAACTTTATCTGTAAGTTTGGTGTTCAGCTTTTGGAAAGATGTTGAAAACTGAATGATTGAAAAAAGGAGCTGTAAAAATGATGGGAGACCTAGGAAAAAAAAAGCTTGGAAATTAATGTGAAGAAATTTATCCTATTTAGCCTACTAGAGAGAAGGGTAAGAAGTAATTTGACCTATAGGTATCTATACAGGAAGATGGTATTTGATATTACAGTCCTCTTTAATTGAGCAGACAAAGCAAAATGAGATCCAGCGTCCCGAAGCTGAAGATGGAAGAATTAAAGGTGGATATAAGGTGCAGATTTTTTTTTTTATAAGCTGAGCAATTAACCATTGGAGCCATTTCCAAGAATGGAAAAATTATCCATCACTCGAGGTTCTGAAGTCAAGTCTGGATGGCTTTCTGAAATGCACATCCTATGTCAGTGCCCAGTCACGAGTGCCACACAGGACTGCTGTAATTCCATGGATCAGGTCCTTCAGGAGGTCAAAACCAATTACCATAATTGCACTGTCTGCTTTAAATTCCCTGAATATCCATGGCCCTTTCTCCCCCACGTTTCTGGCATGACTACTTAAGAGCAGCACATCAGAAACCTCTGTTTGGGTTGAAAATACATCTAAAGGAAAAATTGCCATGATGCCCTTTCCTTTCCCCTCTCTAGATGGCCTTTGGGAACACAGAGGCAGCACTGAACACCTTTCCCCACCACTTCTGTCTTGAAGGTGCACCTATGGAAAGGCTGCCTGAGGCTGGTCACTGCCTGCCAATCCCCTCCCAGAGCTGGGCAGTGGATTCCCACCTGCCATTGCCTCTCAGTCCTGGCATCCCCTAACCAAGCTACTCCCAAACCAGACACTTCGTGTGTTTCCCCAGAAGGGCTTGTGTTTGTGAATTTCCTTCACCTCTGTTTTGCTGTGATGTTTGCCCCAGTAGTGGCAAACCACATCTGGCTGTTTTCTAATACCACTGCCTGAAACTGGTGTCATTGTTTTCACTCATTTACCCTAAATTTCCACTGCGTCCTACTGTTTCATGCCTTGCATTAGGAAAGTGAGGTTATCATGTGAACCCAAAACCGGGCAGCCTGAGGGTTCTCTTATTCTTGCAGCCCATTTCTGGCAGCACGAAGAGCTGATACAGAGAGTGACAAGAGGAACCATGCGTGTTTTTGTGGTCCTGCTTCCAGGAAATTCTCCTTCTTGTGTGTTTATAGAGCACCTCGCAGAGCTGGCCTGCAGTGCAAGTTCCCCAGGGGCATGCAAAGAGGAACCGTTACTATCAATTACTGCAATTATTTCAATTATAATAATTATTATTCTGTCACTTAAATTTCAGCAATTAATTTTTCCAGAGTCTAGTTCAAGCCATTTTCTCTCTGCCAGATGCTGATCACAGCAAGAGCGAGGTGCAGCATCTGCTGCTGATCAGAATCTGGTTTAACTCATGAAATACTGCAGGGGCAGGTGCCTGGTAAAGTGCAGGCCTGGGTCTCTTTGATGGGCTCAGGGAGAGCCCATCAAAACAGCTGAGTGTGCAGTGTGATCTTTATGCTGCAGACCAGGCACGATGTTAGTCTGGGTATTGCAGGCTGGAATAGGGCTGTGCTAAACTGGGCTACAAGGGTTCAGAGCCAGGATATTGTCAGACTAAGGTGAGGGGTGGGGGGTGGATTATTCAAATTTAGGCAGCTGAAGGCTGTGTCTCGGAGCTATGGCAGCTGTCTAGCAACCCACCAAGAGAGCCTGGACATGCCAAGGAGCAGTTCATCCCATCCTCGTAGGAGCACCTCCTGGCAGTGTATCACCTCACCCTCTGGAGACACCTCGTTTTCCCCACTGGTTTTAGTGAAGCCAAAGTGTCTGTTTAGACCAGACACCTGCCTTAAGTGGGAAGAAAATCATGCCCTTCACATTCTTAATTGTAGGTTTGATGAGAAACCTTGACACTTGAGAAGAATCCATCAATCCAGAGGTTTGGGAACCACCAATTCCAGATAAACGTAGGAAAGACAAAGCAGGTGGCAGTTTCCTCTCATCAACCAGCATCAAGTGACACTAATAACACACTGCTTTGGCAAAAACCAATACAGAATATACAGGTCACCTTCCTGAGTGACAGATCTGAGACCTAAAATTGGCGTCAGTTGGACAGGTCCACTGAGAAGTATTTACCTTTCTTTTTTTGTATTGGCTAAGAGCTGGCTTACACCATATTCAGGATGTAATATTAACCTCACAGGAGGTGCTGCTTCCTTGGGCATCATTGCTGCTCCTCGTTATAAGCATTTTTCTACTGCAAACCCTGAGAAATTCTACACCCAGATCAGCAAACTTGAAATGAAGGCAGGGAGCTGTACCTCAGGAGGCAGTAGTTCTAGAAATGCTCATAATAGATATTCAGTTCACTGCTGTAAGAAAGGGACTGAATGATATCTTTGAATCTTTCAGTAGCAAGACAGTAGGCAGGAACTAGGAGATTGCTGCTGTCTTCTTATGATATTGTGCCCAATTCTGTGTTTCTGCCTTCCAAAAAGACCTTTAGTTAATTAGAAGAGGATAAGAAAACTGCTGCCACGATGACTTGATGTTGGGGAAGGTTGTCTTCTAGTGAGGAATTCACTTACATTATTTATCCAAGGTAAAATTAAGAGGCAATTGGATCATGGCCTATGGGTCTGGGCATTGAAAAAGAGTCCAGGGAAATAAATGGGACTTTGATTTGCTGGGAAAAGATGTCTGAAAATCCAGTGGTAGGCAGAGGAAATGCAGTCACACTGGCAAAAAAAGTGCAAAAAGTGAGTGGATAACAAGGCTTGGCAGGGTGTCCCTTACTCATCTTAAAGTCAAGGTTGGGGATGTGCTGTGGTGCTCACAGGTATTATGTGAACAACACAGAAATTGATAGGGTGGAACATTGCCCTCCTCACTGCTGTTTGGTGTTTTGCATTCTCTGATTCCCAGGGCTACAAACAGCTGCATTTTCTCACTGATAACAGATAAAAAGTCTTTCTCACACACAGCAGCATGAGTTAGGAGTGTAGCAAATAGTATGCCATTTTAGGCATTATGGACTATGTCTGTTCTTTAAAAGACACTATTTAACTTCACTTGTGCGGTTGCTTGAATGTTTCTTGGTGATCCATGGGAAGATATCCAGAGAAAAAACAAAATAAATGGACTAGAAACCAGACATGAAGCACCTTGCTTTCAATTTGTCTTCTTCAAATTAAGAAAATTATAAAATGAAAGGCCGGTTTTTCTCTGGATCCACCAGCAAAGGCCTTTATTCTTTAATTATATGTTTAATTCTGTGTAAAGTAGGAGAAGGTTTCTACTATTTCAATAGTCTTTTTAGTGAGCTATGCTTTAGTGATGGTGTTTAATAGCTCTCTAGCTGAAAAAAAAAATAAAAGTAAGGATGACTTTTCCTTTCCGATGGCAGAGCTGCAGAAGGCTGCAGGCTGAAACCCGGGACTCTGAGTGGGATTCCTGGGGTGGGTCCAAGACAAAGCTGGATTCTGACTCTGCTTCCACATTTTTGAAAGGCTTTGGGACTGCGAGACTGGAGGTTGATCACATGAAGGCAATTTGCCCAAGGTAACTGATCAAAAAAGAGTTAGAGAGGTGGGAGAAATAAACAGTGTAAATAACTTCATGAGTGTGCTGTGTTTGACAGGGATAGAGTTAATATTTTCCACAGTAGCTACTATGGGGGTGTGATCTGGATTTGTGCTGAAAACAGTGTTGATAACACAGGAATGTTTTACTTATTGCCGAGCAGATCTTGCACATAGTCAAGACCTTTTGTGCTTCTCACACCACCCCACCAGTGAGGGGCTGGAGGCTGGGAGGGGACACAGATGGGACAGCTGACCTCAGCTGACCATGAGGACACTCAGTACCGTATGGCAACGCGCTCAGTATAGAAATCTGGGGGAAGAATCTAGGGGAAGGGAGAACATTTGGAATGGTGGAAGTCATCTTCCCAAGTAACCATGAGGAGAGATGGAGCCCTGCTTTCCTGGGGAAGGCTGACCATCTGCCTGCCCATGGAAATGGTGTTTGAATTCCTTATTTGGTTTACCTATGAGGCTGTTTTCATCTCAATCTGTGAGTTTTCTCACTTTAACTCCTTTGATTCTCCACCCCATCCCTACACAGGGGGAGTGAGCGAGTGTCTGTGGGGTCTAGCTGCCGTCTGGGGTTAAACCATGACAGTGAGGAATAAGTACCATTTCTTTAATGCAGCGAAGGATTGCACCAGTCAGAACCAGCAGCTAGAATTCAATTGAGGCAGATGAAATTCAATTCAGAGGGAAAGCATAGGTTTTTCACTGTGAGACCAATTAACCACTGAAACAAACAATGAAGGAAGCAGTGGTTTCCAGCCCTGCTCATATATTGGGTTGACATGCCATATGGAGCCAGAGGTGGATCAAAAATGGGGTAAAATTGGGCTTCATGAGGTGAGAGAACATCTCCTGATGATGGTAATCAGGTGAGGCTCTGCCCTCCAAGTTACCACTGGCCAGAGAGGATGGCCAGTGGCCCATTTGCAGTTTAAGACACAGACTGGACTTCTTAACCAGGAACATGCAGAGACATTTCAGCAGGCTCTGCTCAGTTACAATTGCAAAATAAAGTCCTTTAAGGAGGAAATGTTTATGTTTAGTTCACTAATAGAGCTTCATTAAGAGCCTTTATAGACCAAAAGACAAAGAGTAACCCAATCAAAGGTTCCTGATGAAAACAGTAAAATATGAAAACCAGAATTTACTACATACCAGGAATGTGTGAGCCCATTCCCTGCAGTGAACAGGGATATAGTTTCTTTATTGATTTACAAGGACATTTAGTGCTTATTTGCATATGAAAACAGGTGCACAGAGAAGCACAAGCCCACAGAGGTGTCAGCATTCCCAGGGATCAGTCCTGGCTGGGGTGGGGTACATCCAGCCTGCTTTGCAGAGTACAGGGCTGTGGGTGTGAGAGCCTGGGTCAGTGATGGATGCATCTGGAGGATGGAGTCCAAGAGGGTGGAAGAGACTGCAGAGTGGTGCTACAACAGGACAAGATCCAGCCCTGGCCCAATGCTCTGAGGACCCGATTTCTGATATTTTTCACTCTCTGCAGCACCAGCTTGAGGTGGATGGCTCCCCAGTTGCAGGTGATCCAGGAGGAAATGCACAAGCAGCTACCAAACCACCCCTCCCTCTGTGTGCCTAATCCAAGGGGTGGAGGGATCACGTGAACGATCCCAAATCCCCCAGTGCTTCCCTTGCTGGAAGGCAAAGGGTCATGGCCAGAGTCACAGGTAAACACAGCCCTACAACCTGAATCTCCAACACTCCAGGAGAGGAACCCCTCCACTGTGCTTGTTCTTGTCCTTCTTTCTTCTCTGGCTGTGCCTGCGGTAAGGAAGGGTGTCTGGCAGAGCCTCAAAGGGAACCTTGTGGACACTGATGTCTCTGAGCTTATACTGGCAATCAGAGTTGTGCAGTCCCAGCTCTCCCCAAGACATACCATAGTCCCTCTGTCTTGCCAGCCAACACCAGGACCTAGCAGTCCTGAGAAAACAGACTTTTCTCTCACAGACAAAAACAGAGTAAAAATAAAATATAACCCATGTGAAATGCCTCCCTTGCAGTGAGTTGTGGGACAAAACTTGCCAGTGGAAAGGACCTCCTAGGCTGCTGCAGTCACTCATCCACAAGAACCAAAGCCTTCAATCCCATTAAGAAACTTATCTTTCCTGATGGACAAAAAAGCTTTCTCCCATCAAACATCTATTCTGATGGAAATCTTTATACCAGAACTCCTTCTCTCTCACAAAGGGCCAGGGTGCAATCTAAGCCTTTGATGTTGTGTTTGGAGTATAATGAAAGGCATTAATTTGAATAGAATTATTGAAATGGCATGTCTGTTTCTGCTATTAATAGAAAAATCTTAAAACAATGAGCAGCAGAGATGGGGTCTATTGCAGCGAGCAGGAACAAAGGCAGAGCATTTTGCTCTGGTTGTATTACGGGAATGGCTTCAGGTCTGTAATGTGCTGGGCTCTGCACAGAGCAGAAACAACAAACCTTGCACGAGGCCAAAAGAGCAAAATCTTCAGACCTGGGCTCTGCCTGCACATCTCCTACAGCTCAAAAGCTGCAATGCATCAAAGAAAACTGCACACAATGAATTCAAACCAAATCAGAGGTGATGGGTCCTCATTTACCTTGGCAGCTCCTTGCCAGAGGGTGCTATGGCTGCTAAAAGTTTATCTGGGTCCAAGGTGAGGCTGAATGAGTTCACTAAAGACAAATCCAATCAGGATCAAGCCTATAATTCCCTAATATTTGTAGCATGGGAAGGATGCAGGAGGGGAGGATCATACCTGCGTGAAATGATATTATGCCTTCCTTACATGTGCACTTTTATCAGGATGCTGAGATACCAGAGCTTTAATCTGACTTAATAAAATTGTTCTGATAGTTTTGAGTTCTTCTGATCCCTGTATGTAAAGAAGCATTTGTATTTTTATATCTGTGCATCATTGCATAATAAGCTGAAAGTCATAAATCTAGGTGGATTCTGTGGTGAAAAAATAAAAACCCCGAAGAACACTTCCCAGGGGCTTGAGTTTCTAATAATTGTCTATTTGTCTTTCCTGTTTGCTTTCCAGGAACAGGCTGGCAAAGTGACTCAGGGATCACTGCTCCCGTGCTGAATTCTGGGAGCAGAGCTGGCAAGTGGGATGAGGCACCTTGTGAGCACTGGCTCCACAAGGAGCTACAGTGGGAAACAGCTTAAGGACAGCTCTCTGTGTGGGGTGAAATTAGATAGCTCCTCTGTCTCAGGAGACTGAGAATCTCTGGGGAAAGATGGCAGAAACATGCTTTTGCCACAGAGTGTGACACAGAGCCCAAGAGATCAGGAACCCTCAAGAAGAAACTACTTAGAGGTGGATGCCAAAAATCCCATCAGCATCCCCAGCAGCTGTTTGCATGAGGCAAGGACCACAGTGAGTGATGTGAGTTTATTCTTTGCCTTAACTGGTGCTTTCTGGTTCAGACAACCTCTTCACCTGCATCCACTAACTTTACCTCCAGAGCTGGTTTGATGGGCATAGAATGAGGAAAGTCCCAGCTCATGAATGGGCTAGGAGCACACATGGGCAGCACGGAGATCAGCTGCAGGAGGGGTCTGGAGAAAAGCTGTGTGCTCTGGGATGTCATTCCCAGCATTTCCTTCTGCCTTCCATGATGCAAGGAGCAAGAAGACTGGCCTTGCACATCTGCTCTGGGTCCCTGTCATGGCTTTGCTTTCTCCCCAAGACAACAACACCAAGGCTAGCAACATCCTCCCTCCTTCAGGTTCTCTGTGCTTCTCCACTGCACTGTTGGGGTTTGAAAACATGCACATACAGAGGTCCTGTAGAGCTTTGAGAAAGTGATCAAGGCTGGAAATTACCCAGGGTACACACAGAAAGAAGAGAAACCAGCAGTGGGTTTGCAGAGCAGATGAGCAAGGGACAGGAATGGGAGGCTAGTTAAAATTGAAGCTGTGAGATGGGGGAGACCACAAGAAGCTGCAAACAGGAGGCAGCATCACAACTTCTGGTCTTTGCTGCTTTGGTTTTATTTACCTGGCAAATCCTCCTGTAACATTCCCACCCCTTTCATTCAGGACGCTGCGGTTTCTTTCCTGTTAGTCACCACAGACAATGCCAGCACCACATTTCACCTTCCCCAGACTGGGAGAGCAAGGCTGAAGCTCTGCATCTTCGAATGGGAGCGGGCAGCTTGGCAGACAGCGCCGTTGTGTGTTGCTCCCACTGCGTGAGTGCCGCAGCCAGGAGCCTGCTCGGTGTCAGTGCCACCGAGCTTCCTGCGGGAGCCAGCCCCGCCAGCAGCCGCGCCCTGTGAGCTGGCACAGCCCTCTGCAAGGATGCTGGACCCACCTGTAGGCCAGGAATCAGTGGGCTGGTGGCCACTGTATTACACTGATGGCTTGTGGAGGTGCTGCGTTTCTTCTCTGCAGTAGTAACACAGCCCAGGCCCCCGGTTTGAAAACCCTGAGCTGCTATCACTGCTGCACCACTGTTAGTTTTGCATGCTGCTGCAGTGATGGTGCTGGATCACTCCAGATCTAGAGTATTCAGCAATGTGGGCAATTAAGGGCATGTCTGTATGCATTGAAGAGCGTAAAACAAAGTTTCAGCACAGCAGGAGGGTCCAGGGGGAAGCTGGAAGCAGGAGACTCATGTTGAATCTCCTTCATGGATGCAGCCTCAAGCTCTGGAATGATCCTTGGGACCAGCTTTGTGCAGGGCATGCTTCATCCCCTGCAGCAGAACTGCCCCAGAATGTCTTTTGTTTAGTGTTTTATTAAATTCACCCTCCACCTGCTGCACCAGACCCTCTGTCTCACAGGCTGCCTCTGAAGCACAGCAGTGCAGCTTTTCTGGGGGCTGTGTGGGCTGACATAGAACAGACACAGAAGCTTACTCTACCTGAAGAACTTGCAAGCTGTAAACTTCTCACTGCTTTTTATCTGGGCTGATTGGCTGCTGGGTTTTCACACACACTTACAGAAGCCTGGTCTCCCAGGAACACCAGCAGAGAGGACTGAAAACCAATGGCAAATGGCAAATGGCAAAGCCAATGAAGTTTTTAATTGTGTCAAACCAAGCATCTACAGCTAAGGCGGACATAAATACAGTATCAATTATGCATTTAGATGGTTACCTTTCATGATAGAAGGGAGTTGTAACAAGGAGATTTTTCCAATCTTCCTTCTTTCCTCCTCATACTCTTGCCTGAAACTTGTCATTGTTGAGGAAAGAGCAAGACCTGCAGCACATGGGAGGAGCAGCAAACACCAAATAGAGCCTGGGACAGGACCGGCAGCAGACAAAGGTCCATACTGTAACCCAAGCACACATTCATTAGAGTCTGGCAATTATGCTGGGTGCTAATTGCTGCTGCACCAGGTGGGATTCAGCAGCACTGGCACCTTGGGGTTGGCACCAGTGCGGCCCCACAGCAGCCCCAACTCCACCTCTCCTTGGCTTGGCTCACTGCCTTGCTCCTCTCTGTCCTTTGGCAAACCTGGCCAGCACATTTGGAAACGATGAGATAAAGCTCACAAAAGGAAGAGGTTTTGAGCAGGTGCTGGATCTATTGATTCGTCTGCTGGCCTTTCAGTTGCTGGGGGTCACATCTCCAAGTTCAGCCATGAAAAAACAAGGACTATAAATAAAACAAACAGGCTGAGATTTTTCACAAGGCTCCAGTCACTAGCAACTTCTAGAAGACAGACTACCAGGTGATACAGAAGTCCTAATGATATACAACCAAAGCTGTCAGCCTGTAATCATGAACACTTCTCTTACCATCCATATGGGTGAACACCTCTCTCACCACCTCCTCTGACAACTTTCTACCAGCAGCAGCTCTTTCTACCCTCTCTGCACCACTTCTATAAACAGATGATGAACTCTAGGTGATCTGGCTAAAACATAGGTGTGTGTACATATTTCCATGTTTAATACATATATCTTTACAGACAGCTTATTTTCTGTCAGTTCACTGACTGGGGTTGTCATGTGCCTTCAGAAAAGGGGCATGCTTTCTCATCATTTCCACCATTTGCCATGAACAACTGCTGTGAGCTGTTTAGCCTGCCCTTAAATAATTTTAGCAGCAATGCTTCTGACATCTTCCTATGGACAGAGTTTGACAGCCAAAGTCAGCTCTTCCTGAGAGCACTCCTCTCTATTTTTCAGCATAAATTTTCTTTTCCTTCTGCTTTGTGCAAGAGAGCCGTGGTACAACAAATCAGTTTTTTTCTCAGGGTCATCGACTCATAGGATCATTGACTCATAGGATCATTTAGGTTGGAAAAGACCTTTGAGATCAAAATTCAACTGTTAACCCAGCACTAAACCATGTATGCAAGCACAGCAGATCTTCTAGACAAACCCTCCTGGAGTCACATAGAGTAGTTGCTGTGCATAATCTGCTCATTGCAGGGGCAGAGGCTGAAGAAGGGGAACCCAGAGTGGGCTGCCCAAGGGGGCTGCTGAGCTGAGGGAGGAGGCTCTGCATGGTGTGGGAGTGACCTGGCATCCCGAAGATTCATGTGAATAGAGTCAAGACAAATGGATGCACGGAGACAAAGCTGTGGCAGGGCTGGGCAGTGATGATAATGGCAAGGAACAGGGTTTCATGCCAGGAAGTGGTGGACTACAAAGAGGTGTTGAAGATCATTTAAGCTTCCTTCTCTTAAGTATTACTCCAAAATATTACTAAGGGACAGGTGCGAGTGAACATTTTTCTGGGGATCCTGGGGTGCTGTGCTCTGTTTCCTGCTGCTCCCTGGTCCCTTGTGTGCATTCATTCTATCAGGCTCCCAGCAGACTGCTCTGGCTCACCAAGGCACTGTGTGCCAGCTGAGACAGGTAACTCCAGGTGCTGCAGACAGAGTTAATGGCTCTGAGTCAGCAGAGGCTGTTCAGCTGCAAGTGAGGGGGTTAAAAACCTCAGCCAACAGCAACACGACTGTTTGCTCCTGCCTGCTTGCCCTGGCAGACCACTCTGTCAAAGCCACCCCACAACAGGACCACCACAGCTATAGGGGGAGAGAAAAGTTGGGTCAGTATGCTGTGATTTGTGCACATCCCTGCTTGGCATTTTGCTTTTACCTGAGACTCCATCTCCCTTCTGTGAAATGGGAGTTTGCAGTTGAACTTCCTCCTCCCCAGCCTTTGCAAGCTCAGTGCTCTCTATGGGGTATGTGGATAACCAGGGGTCCTGCTTTTTGCAGGGCTGTCTCCTGCTCCTCCCACTGGGCTGGAGGCAGCTGAGTGGATTCTCCTTTGCATAGTAAGGTGTGAGCATCACTCCACACCCTAGGACCTTTCTGCTGGCAAGAACATTAGAAGGATTTCCTCTCCTTCACCTGGTGCCCGCTGCAATATCCCAGAAGCTTCTTGCTCTTCACATGCCCTCTCTCCTGCTGAGTGGGTTGAAACTGGTCTGTGTACTCCAAAATTGAGAGGGGAGGCACAGCAGCCCCCTGTGCACATCTGTACAGAGGCAGTGCTGGAGCAGATACCTGTCCCTGAGGACACTGGGCAAGGTGAGCATGTTGTGCCTCATCCCCCAGGCACCAGTGTCCTCTGTAGGGGTGAAACTTGGCAGGCAAGATACAAGGACAATTCAGAAAGGCAGGTGGTAAAATGTAATTTCAGATCCCATGCAGGCAAGAAAAGAGAAAAAAAAGACACTGAGAAAACGGAATCGTTTGCTAGCTTGGAATGTTTAATTTTTCATCTTTTCTAGAGCATTTGCATAATCTTTTCTTCCTTTTTTTTTGTGCATGGAGGATTTTTTTTTTGGTTTTGTTTTAATTCTTTTGCTTGCAATCTTTTTTTTTCCTTTTTTTTTTTTTTTTAATGAAATGCTTTTTCATCTGTGCTACCTTGGCAGCCTGTGTTTGAGCACGAGCAAATTATTCTGTTCTTCCTGCCATCAAAAGATGCCAGCTCTTGGGAGCCTCACAATGCAATTGCAACCAAAGAATTGAAAAAGGGGAGATTGGTGACAAGGGAGGTCACCAATCTGAGTGGTGCCACCACTGCCACAGAGCAGGGTTCCTGCACCCAGTGCAGCAGCCTGTGTGTATCCACAGCTCATCTCATCCCTGCAGGGCCAAGGGGTGTCCCTTTGGCTGTGGGCTCAGGGAGGGGATGGTGCCCAGTGTGGCGTGGGTGGAGGTGTTGCTGAGCAGAGGCAAATCTTGCTGCTCCTTGGCTTATTCAGCATTTCTCTTGATCAGAAAGTACTAAAGCTCAGAAACTCAGCAGAGGTTCTGCCAGAGTGTTTCAACTGGTTATTGAGATCCCTTGCTAAGCCCCTTCGGCACATCATCAGGCTGACAAACACAAGCATTGCTGAAAAGATGGAGACATTGCATTTAAAAATTGTGCTGAAACCCAGCATTCAGCCTTCTCTGCAAGAAAATGTGATTAAACATCTCCTCTTTAGCTTGAAAACACTTGCCAAGTTTTATCTGAAAATTCATTACACCCTCTCTCCACATACATTTTCCAATGAATGCACCATTTATCTCCATCCTATTAAAAAATATACATAAATATCCGTCTCTTGCTGTAACACCAGACTGCGGGGCTCATGTGTGGGTTCAGAGCCAGACTTGCTTTGAGCCTCTTCATTCTCCTATGTGTCCATAACTGTGCTGGAAATCTCTGGATGATGGACTTCCAATCATGTCTTGGGGAAGGGAGAGGCCACTTCCAAAGGGAAAACTAAGTTAAATCATTTTTAAAAACCCAGAAAAGCCAAAAAACCCCAAACCAAGACAAACAAACCAGAAAAACAAACCAACCCAAAACCTCTTGGAAATAAAAATGAGTAATCTTCAGGCTCACTGGTTGCTTTGGAGCACCTGGAAAGTGATCCTTGATGTCTAGCACAGAGCTATGCAAGTGCTTCAAGTCCTGATCTCCCCAACCAACCCTCCTCCTAATGGGGAATATTCATCCTGTGTTGACAGAAGTCTGCTCCAGGGTGGGAGCTAATATTAATTATATGACAAACACATCCTTGGGCAGTGATTTGCATGCGGCCTTACATCAAACGACTCAAGGTCCTATAAAAGAGGAGAGGAGTCTTCTCCCGCTCCCTGCTGCATACTGAATGAATCCAGGCATGATATTTGATTGCTGTGACCTTCAGGAAGGTCTGAACCTGTTCCCAGCCCTTGCACGCCCACACAGGTGACTGGCACAGACTTGGCAACCCATCCTGGTGGGGCTCTTCAAATAGTTGGGAGAACCTCTTGTGAAATACCGGGTGTGCAAAGGCACAGGGTGCCTCGAGCTGGGGTCTGCCTCCTTAAACCAGCATCATATTTACAGCTTTATCATCTGCAGAGAACAGCTGGTGCCTCATCCCACTGCACACTCCGCAATGTGACTCTCTAACTTGCAGTCTGATTGATGGAGCATGCCTTGCTTTACTCAGTAAAATTTATAAATGACACCAAAAAAAAAAAAAAGCAAACCACCCCCCCCAAAAAAAAAAAAAAAAAAAAAAAACAACCCCCCCCCCCCCAAAAAAAAAAAAAACAGAAAAAAAAGAAAAATATATTAAAAAAAGAAAAGAAAGAAGAAAAAGTGGCTGAGCCTCTTTACTTCACATTCCACCATCAGAATTGACAGGTAAAAGGGCAGATGGGAAAATACCTGCTGAGAATGAAAGAAGACCTGCTAAACAGAGATCTATCTTCACTCCCCATGAGGTTATCAATGCTGTGGTGATCTGAGTATGAAAATAACACATTGTCAGAGCCAGGCGCCAGCAGAGGAATAGCCCAGCTATACAGGGCCTCATAAAGAAACAAATCTGGGGTATTTGGAGCAGCCCAGCCAAGGGATATCTGATCCCGGAACTGTCTCTTATTTTGCTTATCCATTTCATTACCCGTGGTTGCCTTTCACTGCCAGAAGACACGGAAACAGCACCGTGAAATCCTCTGGCTCAAGGGGATCGGTTTGGAGATGTTTGGGAAATCTTACGATTTTTCCCTCCATCAAAAAAAAGAAAAAAAAATCTGATTTCTCAATACCAAAACTTGCCTTAGGGAATGGTTGGAATTGATGGATTTCTCAACTCTAAAAGTAATTGTTCCCAATACCTTTTGGAATTGTAAAACGAAGGGTCTCTGACTTCTTTCAGTGCTTACTTAGAAATGCAACCCCAGGGTAACAGAAATGTTTGAGGCGAGAGCAGAGCAGTCGACAATGACAGTAGTGAAATACTTTGACTGTGCCAAACCAGTCTTGAAGGATTATTATTCCAGTGCTAGCCCAATCTGGAATAGACATTGTGTTTGTTCTCCTTTTTTTTTCATTCCTTTTTTTTTTTAATCTTAAAAATGATCACAGCATAGGAAAACAGCTCTGGGAGAGGCTCCTGTTCTGCCAAAATCCTATAATTTCTGTGTGCACTCCATGGATAGGGTACCAGTAGGAAACTATTGGAAAAAAAGGATAGAGGTACAGAGAGTGTTCTTGTCAGAGTGAAGCTCCCTATGCCCTAACTGCATGAAACTTGGGAAACTCCTTACTGAAGCAGGAAAGACAGAATATTAATCTATGCATTAAATTGGGTGTTTCTTCTGAGCCCAGCACTGCGCTGCACCTTACTGACTTGAAGGTAGGTATAAACCTGTTGTGTGGAGTTTTTGAGGGGAATCCCTTTCAAATACCCATGATCCAGAAAGGAGAGCTTAGTGACTTCTCATAGCCCCATTTCCCTTAAAGGTTTTGCTTACAAAATTAATACCTGCTTGTCTTTTGTTTTGCTTTGAATATTCCCTGAGTGCCTCCTCCCACCAGCTGGGATTCAGGACCTGTATACTCATTTCAGAGGAGCAATTATTTTTCAGCTCTTGCTAGTGCTCTGCCTTGCCTCTCCACTAGGATATGGTCCTGACAATGCTGGGAGCACTGCAGGGTGGGATTCAGGATGAGACTTTGCTGCAGCTCGTGGGAGCCTCCCCAGAAAAGAAGCTTGTCCAGGCATCAGGATCACATACCTCACCCAGTACCTCACCTCTTACTCTGCCCAGTAAGAGCAGAATGCCTCAGAAGCAGCCCTCAGGGTGGGGGGGTCTTTATCTTTTCCTTGCTGACATTAAAAAGCCCCAGATATGTTGGAATCCCATTTCCTGGTGATCCTGAGACAGGGTGCTCCAAGGATGGAAACAATTTAAGGCTGCAGATTAAAAAAGAGGGAAATGAGGGTAAGACATTGCCTGATGGTATGAGGACTCTGGAAACCCAAGTATTAGGTGATAGAGTGGAAAAAGGAGGTTGAAATGTGGAGAACAGAAAGGGAAAAGTCTGAGAATGAAAGAGGACAGCACCTGCTGATAGTGTGTCTTTGATGGAGAATGGGATACACACAGCTGCCAAGGTTTTTTTTTCACCTTCATGTGTGAAAATTCATGTGAATTATTTAATGAGGAGATTTGCATGTTTTCAAATAAACTGCAGTTTATCCTGCCATTTCTTCTCATTCTGTTTCTGTTGACAGAAGCTGTTGCTAATCGAGGAGCTCTTTTTCTGTAAGGTTTTATAAGAGGTGCTCACTGAGACACTGTTGGTCCTTCCAGGAACACACCAGGACGGGGAAAGGCCTGGAGACAGGATGAAATTTCTCTCAGGACACACACCCATTTAGGACACAAAATTCCATTTCCCAGTGGGAACAAAATCCTTTCAGATTCCACACTGTGCTTCACTTAGGCTGGGAGGAAGCTGAAGGGGGACTTGCAATGGTGTGCAGACCAGAGGAGTTAAAAGTGTAGGGACAGGTCAGGAGCCTTTATCCTCTACAGAACAGCAGGCAAAACAAACATTTGTGCTGTATTCATGAAACCTGGGGATGGTTTTCTATAAATATGTCTGGGGAGTAAGCACACGGGGGTGGGAGAGCTATTTCAGCCAAAGGATAGTGCTGGCATGAGGACAAATGTATATGAACTGGCCATGAATAAGCCAGGCTGGAAATTAGTCGAGGGTTTAGAACCATTAGAGCAATTGGGTTTGGAGCAACCACCCAGTAGGAGCCATGGAGGCAGAAATCCAAATAGCTTTTAGGAGATAGCACACTCCAGCTCTGAAAGGGCGTTGTGATGTGTCGCTGCAACAGCAGGGATTGAATTTGGCAAGTCTGGAATTCCCTGCCAGCCACACGTTCTTGTGTTTCAAGTGTTTGGGAGGTTTTACTTCTATTTTTTTGTAGATAAATATGGCTTTGTGAGAAAAAGCAAATAAACTATTGGTGGAAAAAATTTATTTGAACATTTTTCAAGGTATTTTAAGGCAAAACAAGTTGAAAACAAAAGCTGAAAAGCCAGCTCTCACCTCCCTATCAGAGTTATGACAGCCTGGGATGTCCTTTCCAGATAGGAAAGCTGAAAAATGAAGGCGTATGGAAATGTCACTGACCTGCGGGCTCAAAGAGGGCGTTGAGATGGGGTATCCTGGAGACAATGACCACCGAATTCCACAGCAGTTTCCCAGTCTTAGGGGGCGAAAGTGTCCCACCAGGCATTACTCAGTGATGGAAAGGATGGAGCTGAGTTTCTGAAACAAGTTCCTCCTCATCAGTGCCTTGACAGCCCCCTGCTTCACATCCCAAGCCAGCAGTGTATTTCCTCTCCTGCCCAAGCCCAGGTTTTTATTTGCTAGTTCCCTCTAGCATGTATCAACATCGTGCAGTTCGTGGATGAACAGCCCTGTGCACCAATAAAGTCAGGAACCACCTGCTGGAAAGCAGCTCAGCAGAAAATGCCCAGAGGGGCCTGGTGAACACAAACTGGCCATGATGCAGCAATGTGTCCTTCCAGCAAAAAAGGACAATGGGATCCTGAGCTGCACCAGGCTCAGCACTGGCAGCAGGTGAGGGGAACTGGTCCCTGCCCTCTGCTCAGCCCTGGTGGGGCCACAGCTGCAGCATCGTGTCCGGTGCTTGGCTCCCCACTGTGGGAGAGACATGGATGTGTTGGAGAGTGTCCAGTGAAGGAGTGATGGAGGGGCTGGATCCCATCTCCTGTGAGGAAAGGCTGGGGGAGCTGGGACAGTTCAGCCTGGAGAGCACTGAGGGGGGACTCACCAATGTGCAGAAACAACTCAAGAGAGGGTGACAGAGAACAGAGCCAGGCTCTTTCCAGCTGTACCCAGTGACAGGAACAGAGGCAAGGAGCACAACAGGCTGAGTCCCCAACATATGAGATCCTCAAAAGGTATCTGGAAACAGGCAGCCTGCTCTATGTGGTCCTGCTTGGACAGAGGGCTTGGATAAAATGACAGAGTTCCCTGTCAGTCTTAGCCTGCCTGTGATTCTGTGAGATCCACAGGCAAATGATGTTCTATTTCAAAGGCTCTGTTTTATTTGCAATCTTCCATCTACAGTTTCCATCTGAAGCCTCCTAACTCCATTGTAAGAAACAGAAAACCACTTGCTTCTCTCCATCCCTTCCTTCCCTCACAATCTTGCAGACCTTTCTTACACTTTGGTTATCAGTTTGTCAAATCTTAGCCTCAGCTTATTGGGTTCCTCCTCACGCAGCTGCAGTTCTATTGCTTTGCTTGCTATTTTTGCCTTTTTCCAAACCTTTCCCAAAACAGCTCGCTCTAGGGAGCATCGTGACACTGGAAAGTCCCAGGTCAGAAACAGCAGGAGACACATACAGTGAATTTATAGGCCTCAGTCATTTACAGAAGATGAAATTGAGGTCTCAGAGAATAGACAAGCACAGTATTGACTGGTAAGCTGATAAATCAACACACAGCTTTGGGATGCTGTGCCTGCTTCTTTGCACCAGGAGGATCACTCTGATGAAGGAGCTCCAGATGGACCTCCTAGACTAGTCCTAAAGCTGCATCTGCTCACCATTCCAGTGTGGCCAAACCCCATTAAACTGCCTGTCCCTTTGGGGCCAGAGTGAAACCTGTCCAAATTCATCCCTAAAGGACTCTGAGGATAATACAGCTGGGGTTCAAAAATCATCCCTATCTTTGAATTTAGAGGGGTGGAATCTGGTACCAAGGTTTTCCGTGGCTTGCCTACGCATCTCCCACTCTCCTTCAATCAGTGAAGCTCTCTTTGTTTGGACCCATCATTTTCTGGCATATGAATTGAGAAACAGCAATTGCCAGAGGTGCTGAAGCACTGCAATTTAGCTCTGGGTTGCTGGGCAGCAATTTAAACTACCATAATTTCAGGAGATCCATAGAGGAACCATTCCCTAATTGAGCATTTTTGCTTCAGTCAGTCAGAGATGCTTATACAGAGGACAATGAGTCACTACAGGAAACATCAATATGAGAAGTCGCTGTGAAGAAACAAGACTGAGTTCAAACTGCCCACAAACTTCCTGCAAATTTCAGTTCAGCAACAGCATTTCACAAAATAAACCTCCTCTAAAATATTTTTTGAGAGCTGCTGTTTGGTTTTTATTTTTTTAAGAGAAAAAATAAAGGTAAGGACACACACCAGAAAAATAGTGATAGCAATCCTGTTCTCTAGCTTGTGAAGTATTTTCTGGTTGAGAATTGAGATATGGGAAAGGAAGTCAAGGATGAGCAGGAGCTCCTTGCCTACAGCAAAGCACAGGGTGAAGTCAGGCTCCTCACCTGGACTTGTGCTCAGAGCAGCCCATGTGGGAGCCCAGAGGGGTGACTCTGGAGCAGGGCTTTATCTCTCCAGCCATGTTCTCCACCCTAAGAATGATTTTGCTTTGAGTCTGTGTGAGCAGAGAGGAGTAGGATGTGTGCCTGGGAGCAGGATGTGAGCTCACACCTCAGCCAGTGCCACTTGCCCTTTCTCATTAAGGCAGCCCTGTTTCCTTGCACTCCCCTCACACCTCTAAACCCAGTTATTTCTTCTTGTCCCAGCTTCTGAACGAATTAATTAAAAGCATCTGGGCCCAGTCCATCCAGTGTGCAGGTGAATGTCTCTTCAGTATTCATCAAGCTTCATTCTCTGGTGCTTGGTGACAATTTTATCTTCCTCTGGGGAAACAAAAGAAGGAGAGATGATGTTGCTGTAAAGAGATGCTAATCGCACTGTGGGGATCTCCTGAAGAATTCGCAGAGGTCTTTGTTGTGGGATGCCGGGTCTCCTTGTCCTCAGCTCTTTCTTTCCTCTCTGATTTCAGTAGCACGTTGTGTGGGCAGGAAGAGAGGGTTGAAATTATAAAGATATTGAAGGGCAAGGGAAGGGCATTACTTAATATTGGATCTCAGAGAATGCCACAAACCATTTTGAATTGGGTCTGCCTTTCTATTGCACATGTGCAGTGCCTAGTCGACAGGGACAGGGATCTGGTCTCACCCTGCATCAGTGGGGGGGCTGCTTTTTTCCTGCTATGATTTTTGGTTGCTTTCTGGCTTACCAAGAGCTGAAAATGGAACACTGTCCATACATATGCATTTCTTCTGGAGTTTGAGCAGATCTTGGGGAGTCTCTGGAGGAACACATGGAGCCAGGTGTGGAAGGAAGATGGTTCTGGGTGGGACTGACGGTGACTGGTACCTCCAAATGACTGTGGTTTTTTGCAAGACTGCCAACAGCAAAATCCACCTCCTAATGACATAACCCAGGGGCTATTTTCTGCTCCTCCAACACAGCCCAAGGGCAGCCATTTGCAGTCTGTAGATACATCCAAGATCTGCCTCTGTGCTCCCAAACACAGCCTAAGAACCAATCATCTTCTTCTTGGGTCCTAGCTGCAGGGAACAGCAACCAGCTGGGCTGCAAGTTGATGGTTGAAATCAGCAGTGCCTTTGAGGGTTGCTTTGCTATGTCCATCAACAATGACTTCTTTGGACCCTCCATCTTCCCTGCAGGTGAAGTTACACATACCCAGACTTGCCTTGCAAGCTGTTCCCAGTGTCTGACAAGCAGCCTAGCATGTCCTGACAGTGCCAGCTGCCTGCAAAGCCTTTTGGATCTGCATGCCACATCCCAGTGCATGTTACATCCCAATGTGTGCCATTTCCCAACACGTGCTCTGGGCTCTGTGGACTGGCAGCTTCAATGCCTTCGAAGAGTTAACTTCCCTCCAGATACTCTTCCCCAGTGAAGTGACTTGAAACAGGGGCCAGCACACAGCAACACAGAACAGACTGGAGCAAACCATATGCTTCTGCACAAGAATAACAGCATCATTAAAATCCTGAACCAAGAACTCAAAAGGAGCATTTGAAGAGTACGTGGCAGCGGGTCCTGAATCCTAACTATGAGCTTCTCTTCCCCTCAAATCCTTTGTATGGGCTGAATGTGAAAGCAAAAGGTGTACTCAATCATAGCAACCCACTTTCTCCTCAAGTGACTCTCCAGGTATGTGCTCACCTCAGGAGTGAGATGTAGCCTAAAAGAGCAGGGAAACAAACAGGTGAAACAATAGAGGGAAAACGAGTATGGGGGGAGAGGGAGCAAGACAGACTCCACTCACTGCTTAAACTTTGCTTATTTACAGCTTCAGCATACATATGAAGATCTATAGCACTTACACCCAAATAAATCCTCCCCTGGAGACAGGTGGCAGATATCCCCCTCCATTATTTACAGCCACTTCTCAGTGAAAACTGCAAGCTGTAAAATGCCCATACAGTGTTGGAGAGATTTATAGTCCTCCTGTATTTCACACACTGCCTTGCCCTGCTGCGTTGCCTTTGGGAAGACATGGCAAATGGACTCCAAGGTGTTTGACAAAGATGAAGACTCATTTATTACTTGATGCTTTGGAGAGAAATATTTGTACGCAGCAGCCTACACGGGTGGCAAAGGTTAATCCTCTCTTCTCCCGTCAATTCAGCTTTTCATGGGCGAGGGGAAAGCAATGTGTTGGCAAGGAAAGGAGCGAGGAAGGGGAGCAGCAGCAGTGGCCCGTGTCACCCTGCGTCCTTTAGCAGGGCCAGAGGAGACTGGGGACCTCACTCTCTCACTGACCCTTCACCCAGTCAAGTCTGATCTCAACTTTTTCTTTTACAGGTCCTGGTCCTGCAGGAATGGGACTGATGTCCTCACTTTTAAGCAGCAGATGAGATTTCCTGAATCCTGCTGTTAGAGGAGACTTTTGGCTTGCAGGTCAAAAGCATCCATGACACTCAGAAACCTGAAATCCAGTTGTGGCACGCCTGACTCCCCCTGGCACAGTGGAGCCTAGGACCATATGGGCTTTTGGCAAACTGGGCTTCAAAGGCGGCTTCAGAGTATCTTCTCTAAGATTGAGACCCCATAAATGCATCCCCTTGCCCTTCTCTGCTGGCAGGGCCAACAGTACTGCTCTCTCATCTCTGAAGGTGAACCCTGAGAGTGGGGTTGAGGCAAAGAGCCAGCGTGGTGCCAGCAGGCTGTTAGCGTGCTGCCTGCTCTGGATATAGACAAAGAGCCTCAATCTCCAGGGCTGTCAATAGAATGCTTTCCAGCAGCACTAAATTCTTGCAAAAACTCGAACATGAAAACATAAAAATAAAAACACGGTGTAAAAAACAAACAATAAAAATATAACACCAAATACATCACTTAACTAAAACCGCTTACCCAGTGGCTTTGATGTTAATGCATTGTCTATAACAACGTGGCATTCCAGCTGAATACTAACCGGCTGCAGAGCCCAAGCCCAGCCTCACTCCAGAGGTTTCTGGTTTTACTACCCTGATTTCTGCAGTCAGTCTTCCTCTCCAGAGGTTTATTAGGTCTGTCCCCTGCCATGATCAACTAAGAGCTGTTTTCACTTTCCCTCCCCAGTGTTAATTAAAGCTGGGGTGGAGTAACCCACAGCAGACTCCTCGGAGGAGGGAGAGGAAAACTGAGCCCAGCACGACGACAGGGTTTGATCAGTGGAGAGCTGTGTTAACAAGAGCCTATGGATGTGAGTGGGATGAACAGTCGGTGGGGAAGGCAGGAACAGATGGTACCCAACTATGTGCAGCATGGTTCCTGGGGTCTGCAGGATATGCAAAAGCTCCTGCTCACTGCACAGGCTGCCTTGTGCCTAATGACAGCACCAGCCTCAACCTCTGCAGAGCCATCCTGACCTGTTCCTGTACATGCAGCATGGAGACAGCACAGACAGAATCTCTCCTGCTCCAGCCCTTGCGTGCTGCTAGCATGGGCTCAGCCAGAAATTGCTGACCCCTCTTTGATGTCAAATTTTGGGGGAGTTCCTGTGCAGACCTGACGCAAGTGTGGCAGCTCTGTGCAGATACTCAACACCCAGGTGCAGGCAAAAGGCTGAGTGAAAGCCTGACAGGAAGCAAGACAGAAGAGGAGTCTTGTCCCCAGGACTTCTGGGGACTGTTCTGAGCTGTGACACCTGGAGGCACAGCTTCTGTTCCATACTAGAAGGGGTACCAGTTGCTCCAAGAGATTCTGGTTGCTTTGTTGATGGAGCACCTGGATCTCAGTCTCAGCTGCTGTGGTCTCTTGCTGACTGCTGCCAGCCAAACAGTGAGGGAAGGGAGTGAGGATGACCCTGAATGGGTTAGTCAAGTCTCGCACTGTAGGTGCAGTCATGGGGCAGGAATTGAGACAGGAGACAAAATGGAGGGCTTAACCCTGGAGGCTTTCACTGCAGACAATTTGTAGATGCTGTTTCAACTACAGTTAATAAAGCTGGTACCACAGGGCGATGGCCCTGGATGGCCCTGCCTCAGCTCACATTGCTTGCTGAGACAGCAATTGCCAAACAGACAGCTGGGGACAGCTTCCATCCAGAGCCTGTAAATCCACACCCTGAGCTGGCCCAGCCACATTCTGTCCTTGGATCTCAACAGGTGGAGTCATGTGGAGCAAAGTGATCCAAGTTTTCCATTCCTGCAAGGTCATGGTGACCACTCTCTCTTCAAAGGAAAGCATCCCATCTGTTCATGGCTGCTCCATGCTGCAGAAGGCAGGTGGTCTCTCTTCTGTCCCTGGCTTAGCTAACATTTACTTCCACACCCAATCTTCTTCCAAAACACATTTTTGTCCCCTAAGATAAATCCTGAGTCAAGCATCAAGCACATCTGTTGCTATGCTCTGTGTCTGGCCCTGGAGCTTCTCCCTGGTCCACTTCCCTGCTGCTGGAAGGGGCACATGTGCTCTGCTTCTCCAGACTCCTACCCTTTTCCTGCCTTGGTACAGACAGTGGTGCTGGGCTGGGGCCCAGGGTGAGAAGTCAGAGGTGTGCCTGCTGTCTTTAATCACATGGCAGAGGTTAAGAGCAAGGCTGTGGCTGTGATATATGATGGCAGCAGTGTGGCCTCTTCCTGGCTCTTTTGTGTTTGGATGTCTAGCATGGATGGACAGTGGGAAGAAGGTGGCATTCTTTAGCTGAGGCAAAGAAATTCTGTTCTGAGTCAGTGGAGAAAGTGTCCAACTTGACCTAAAGTGAGAAAGGAAGATAAGAAGCAGCTGAGGAAGCTGAATATTACCTACATACTTGAGAGTTTGCCCTTCTTTAATTTTTTTGGCAAATTATTCATCATTGCAAGGTGCTATTTTGTCTTGCTTTAACCGAGCTCTTGGCCTTAAGTGACCCAACCTGCAGCAAGGTTCTCTCTCACATTACTACACATCATGCTTGAAAATCCTTTTGTTCCTCCAGGCATCCTGAGCTGTTTGGTGATGCTGCTATTTGACAGCAAGGGATATGATGGGGAATCAGAAGGAGGAGAAATGTCTCCCAGTGACGACTGATGAGTAGCGAGATTCCTCCTGTAAATGAGTCTGCTCACCTACTAGCTGGCATCAGGCACTAGGAGAGAGACATCACAAGAGCCTCCCATCCAGAGTGTGATGCTGCCTGTCTGCCCCTCTCACCCAGCTGTGGATCTGGCTCTGCTTCCTGCAGCAGCTCCTGGGCTTGCAGTCCTGCTCCACAGCCCCAGTGCCTTCCACACCTGCAGAACATGGAGATGCCCATCTCCCCTCTGCTCTCTCATGCTCCCTGCTCCCATCAGAAGTCTCAGAGAAGCATGATGCTCTGTGGGGGGCTCCAGCTTGTCTTGTCATGCACTGTCTGCTGTGTCGTGCGTTGGAAGCACTCCCTAGTTTTAATTAAGGCTTTGAGGACCCAAGTCAGGCAGAAAGAAGAGAAAATGCTAAGAACAGCTAATTTCTTAAGCTGCCCTCTGGCACCTTTTGAAACTTACCTCATGTAGCAAATTAAAAATGCTAATAGATGGCCAATAAAAAAAAAAAACAACCAAAGCCTTTCTTCTCTGTAATTTCAGTGAGATGAGTGGTTCTGTGCATCAATTAGTGGTGAGAAATGAGATTTTCTTCACTGGAGAAGGGCTGGGCCGAACAACCAAACTCATAGGCTGGCTTCTGAAAGGGTTCAGTCCCCTGAATGTCTTCAGCAAAGGCACATGGGGCCATACTGAGCTGCCCCTCTCACTTTCATAGCTCTTACAGACTTATTACTCCTCATTACCTTTTGTCTCAAGGCAGATTGTAAGTCTGGAGACTCAAATGGAACGATCACCACCTCTTGTTTGTCAGAGAGCTCCATCTCATCTGGGTACTGCTTTTACATCAGTAATTAATACAAAATTACACCAGGCACTACCCTTGTACTGCCTGAAGCTGTCTTTGCAGAGATTCTATCTATTGCACCCCCAACTGCGTGTCAGCAGCACCCATGGCTGCAGCAATCTCAGCTTGTGCTCAGCTGGCATCACAGCAGCTCTAAGAGTTTAGAGAGCAAATGGTCCCTGAAGACCTTGCAGATCCTAGGCACAAGACACAGGAAAACTTGCCTTCTCCCCCCTCCACACTCTGTCACTACAAGGCTGCAAATTGAAAATATACATACCCTTTTTTTCTTACAGTCAGAGGTTTGAGCACCAGGCTTCTGATAGCTAAATAAGCACTGTACTAGCCAAGACCAGAGAGCTTTGGAGGAAGGATTGATATTGATGAATACTGAATAGTTTACCCAAAGCAGAACAGCCACCAGGATTGAAATGGTAGTGGGCACCAGCTGAAAACCTTGTCTCATGTGTATCTGCACAGGATACGAGTAAATCAGAGGAGAGATAGAACTAGAGTTTGACACTCTCAGCAGAATGCCCAAACATCATCCAGGATGACTGGAAAACACATGAAAAAGCCTGCAGTGCTTTGGATCTTCTGTGCTGTGCATGGGATTGCTCCTGGGACAAAAACAGGGGCTTCAGCCTGGAGAAGACAAGGCTCCAAGGAGACCTTAGAGCACCTTCCAGTAGCTAAACAGGCTACAAGAGAGCTGGAGAGGGACTTTTTACAAGGGCATGTAGTGATAGGACAAGGGGGAATGGCTTTAAACTGACCAAAGACAGGTTTAAATTGTACATTAGGAAGAAATTGCTTATTGTGAGATAGTGAGATGCTGGCACTAGTTGCCCTGAGAAGTCATGGATACTCCATCCCTGGAAATATTAAAAGCCAGGCTCGATGCGGCTTTGAGCAACCTGACTTAGTGGAAAATGTCCCTGTCCGTGGCAGGGGGTAGGAACATGATGATCTCTAAGGTCCCTGCCAATCCAAACCATTCTGTGATTCTGTGATTCTATGACCATGCTATTTCTACTGAACAGCATGAGCTGATTCCCTTCTTGCACTGATCTTTACACTCTTTCATTGTCATCTCCCATTAATCTCTTTCCAGAAATACCTACCTGTGATCTACATTTTTGATGTAGATGGGCTTGTCTTGGCCCAAGACAAGCACTCAGTTAAATATACAATCCCAGCATATTGATTTTACAGATCAGCTGGAACACCTGGGAGGTAGAAAGTCCAGGGAGCTTGAAGGGGGTCACGGACAGCATCACAGTCACACAATTTGGCCTATATCCAGTGGCTCTGCACTTAAAAGCTTTCAGCCAACTAAAAGCAGTCTTGGAGCACCAGGAAGGTCTGAATAATAACTCTTGAGCATGGTTAATGAAACTTCTGGGTTTGACATATTTCAGCCACATCATGTCTCCCTTCTGCTTCTGCCCTCCCATCGCTGCAGTGGAGCAGACAGGAAGGAGTGAGACAATTGCAAGCAGAAGCTTCTACTTTCCTTTTGGAATTGTCTTGACTTTTGACTCCCTCAAGGACCACACAAGTTTGTTGCACAGCAGGCCCAGCCAAATGGACATCGACACCTTTGTAATTGCACTGGGCAAGGGAAGGTTGCTGAGAGGTGAGGAGGGGATGGTAGGTTCCCAGGGCTCCATGACCTCATCCTTCCCCTGTCACAGCAGAAGCACAGGGAGCAGGGAGATAAGGCAGCACTGGAGAAGGAGAGGAGCAGTTTCCAAGCAGGTTTTCAGCTCAGTTTTCACACACTAGGTTCTTCACAGTGCTCCAAGGCTGTCGTGGTCAGGGAGTTTCTCTTGTTCCTTCTGTGGGGCAAAGTTAACAGGAGGGTCCCAGTTGGGTGCAGGCAGATTCTCAGTCACCAGTTCCCAGGATACAGTGAAGGAAAGGATGAAGCTGTACAGATTTGGGGTGAGTATTTGAGTATTTCTTATCCTCTTGGCCAAAACACGAGACCAACTTCTCAATGCTTGGAAAACCCACATGTTCAGTGCAGCACTGCAAACACAACCCAAGGGCAAGTCTCCATGAGAGCAAGGCCAGCTTCCACTTCTGGGGTGATGCTACAGAGGATTTTCTCACTATTTTTTGCAGCTCTTTGGCAAACATGCTTCAGGATCACCTCTAGCTCCTTTACACTCACAGGAACACAGCAAAGAAAGAAGGGCAGGTCTATAGCCCCAGCTTGTCTCAGTAGAACAGAGAGAGAAAAAACACCACAAGTTTGCAGGACCTTGGTGATCAATATGTCAGCAAATTGGGACTGGATGGTGTTGGCACTTGCTAACACCGAGGAGAAGTTTCATTTGTTATTTTTCAGTGGATTGTTGGAAATTTTCTAAAAGCAGTGTCATCATGGGTTTTTTTTTTTGAATATTCGCCTTCACTTCTGGTGGGACAGTGTGTAGACTTTGTGTCCAGGCTTTGGATATCTAGATACTTGCCATATTTCAGGCCACTTACAGATAGAGACTGTCTCAGGAGAGGTTGATTTTGATTTCTAAAGGTTCACCTTTTCTTCTGTCTCTTCTCTAAAATCCTACACAATGACACAGGTGTTGCAGCCACAAGGACCATTTTGCCGAAGTAGGACATATTCCTGTGGTGCTAATCATGGTTTCCCTTTCCTCTGCTGCAGGTCACTGTCTGAAACCTGTTGAAAAGTCTAAGTCTCTCCATGATTCCCCAGTGGGAGCTGGTTGCACTGTAAGCTAGCTGGGCTCTCAGCAGGTGCAGCTGAGACTCCTCAGACCAGGGGCCATGAAGGAGAAGACCCTGCTGTCCTAAGCAGTGTCCATAGGGAGTTAGAACAAAGATTTCCAGCACTATAAGCTCTTTATCTTACACAAACATTAAATTCAATTTAATACAAAGGGGGAAAAATGAGATTTATATCTTCCAGATTCTGCTGGTCTGGGACAAAAACTTAATTAGAAAGACTGAAATGTCATCATCTCCTGGAGGAGGGTAAGCATCTTTGTTGGACGCACTCACTGGCCAAATAAATGTGATCTGCTATTTCTTAAATGCCAGTGTCTCATTGCAAAGAGTGGGGAAATGACCCTCTGGAAAAAGAAGAAACCTCTGCTCATCCTCTAGTCCATTTAAGGAAAATTATTAACCTGGCCTATCCTTAAATTGTGCATGCTGTAAAGAGGATCCTGGACCTGGCTGTGGTTTTGAAGCCACGAGGAGAGTTTTAGGCACAGCTTTTCCTGGCTGGGCAGTCCCTGGCTGTGCAGCAGCTGCAGGAAGGGCAGAGAGCATATGGAGGAACACAGGTCTGTGCCTCTTGGTGCCTGCCTCAGCTGTGCAAAGCATGAGCTGAGCAGAGCTGCAGTGACAAGTTGTGAGCTTGTACTACTAGAGGCTGACACCTCCAAAGGGTCTGTGAATTTTGCAAGTGACCATTTCATCTGGCAGGTGATGAGAACTCTGACCTTGACAACTTCCCAGTGAAGTAAGTGGTACCCACACCTGCAGGACATTGGGGCTGTGGTTCCCAAATTGGGACCTGGCATCTATGGCATGAAAAGGAAGTCATGGAAGATGACCTGTGGTTGTCCTTGGGAACTGTACTAGTCAGCATTTCTTCCTCAGTGGTACAAAGAGCCTCAAAACATCTTCTCTCTGCCATGGGATTAAAGCCAAGGTCAGACTGTTCCCGTGGAATAGGCAGGTCATGGAGAAATGTTTGTGCAGTGTTTTGTGTTTTCCATTCCAGCTCTGCTCTGCTCACTGCAGCATCTTTCACAGCTCAGGGAGGATGTGTGCAAGACAGAAAATCAGGAGGATGGGGAGTGTGAGATGAAAAGCAGAGATAGGGCAGAAAGCAGCGTCCAAGATAGGTGGAACATGCATTGAGGAGACTGGGGGATGGAAACAGCCCTGAGACTGAAAGCTTGACTTAAGAATAAGAGTTTTGAAGGAGAGATGGAGATGGAGATGGAGATGGAGATGATGGAGAGGGAGAAGAGGAGGGAGAGAGAAGCCGGATGTGTCTGTAGAATAGCCTCCAGATCTTTGTGGCAGTTTACTTTGCCTAAAGCCTGCTTCTGTGAGTCAAAATATTTAGAGACACGTGTGGGGAAACAACCAGGCAGTGGTGGTAGGAAATAAACAGGATGGCAGTTCAGGAATTTTCCGGTGATGTTTGATCCTGCCTCAGAGGGAGGGAGAGACTGGATTACTTGGTGTGGGAAGGCAGTGCCTGTAAAGTGCTGGCTTCCAGCTATGGTCCAGCTGTGCCAGAGCTTTGCAGGGCTGCCCCTTGTGTGCTGTTGGGACAGGCAGTTGAACCTGCAAGGGCAACCCTTGAGTGTGTTTGGAGCCCCAAATTATTCACACTCTGCCCCCAGGACTGCTGAACACCCCCCCAGTGAATCCCAGGGCAGTGGCAGGAGGCTGGTTAAGAGATGGCTGTGCAATACCTTCCACATGATATTTCATGAAGGAATTGTGGGATAAAAGGAGGGAAACTGAGTCTGAACAACCTGGGGTTGACTTCTCTCCAGGCTGCTCTTGGACACATCCTTAGAAACGACAGGTCCCAATCTGCCTTGATGACAATCCAAAGCCCAAGTCCTGGTCTCCAGTCAGTTTGGAAAGAAGGTGATCACAGGTCTGTCCCAAAGCAAGACCACACTCTAGGCATACAAATAAGACAAAAAGCTCTCTCCAGGTGGATATCAAGCTGAACAGCACAGACAAGTTTCTTCCAAGGAAGGCTGAGGAATACCTGGAGTGCTGTGATCTAACTGGATAGACCCTGTGCTCAACAGCAACGGTCTCCCTGTCCCAGTATGGCCCACAAAGCACACATTCCATTCAGCTGAACCCCATTAAACCATCAATTTCTCAGTTTCCCCTCAATTATGGAGATCAATGACCCCTTAACTCTGCTTTCCTCCATACATTTCCTGCTTCTTCCAAATGTGGAGCAGTTAATTGCAGTTCACTGCTCATCCTAATGTTTCCTCTCTTGCTCACTTTCTCTCTCTGCTGTAATTTACTGACATTTTCTAAGCACGTTTAGGCTATGTTGGCAGCTGGATTCTGCGATAAGATTTTTTGACATCTAGTGATTGTTGGTCGATAACATTTCTATCCCATAATGAACAGAGGAGGGGAACCGGGAAGGGAAGTGCAGACAAGGAGTGATCTTCAACAGTTTTAGATGAGATCATTATCTCTTGGAAATATGGGAAAGGCAGAAGTGAGAGCGCAGAGGTGATGCAGTCATCACAGCTGAGAACAACCTCATAATCACCTTTCATAGGACAGGCATTGCTTGGTACAAACACAGGTGCCCCAGGGTACTCTCTGCTTCCCCAGCTCCAACCTTGGGATGTCTCAGAGAGGGAGTCTGATCACAAATCTCCTTGCAGGGGATGTGGCCAGGGAGGGGGAAGTACAGGTCTTGCTTTCCCTCCAGCTGGAGTTATTGCTGCTGGCTCTGGACCTGTGATCCTGAGTGCTAGTGGGCATCTCCAGAGCTGTGGGATCATATCTCCCTCTGTCTTTCTTTCTCTTTCAGCTAAGACCATGTCTGCACTACCTGTGCCTGCAAAATCCATCCTGACTGGTGAGCCCAGTGAAGGCTGAGGAAACAGGGTGCCAAGCTCCTGGTTTCTAGGAAAGATTCAAAGAAATCAAGGCTGCTAAAAGTCAGGATTTGTGTCTTGGGTTATCAAGACCCAGCTGTGTTTGATCTAAGATGATAAGGCTTCAGAGTCCTCCACTATCACAGAACCAGAGAATCACAGAATTGTAGAATAGTTTTGGTCAGAAAGAACCTTCTAAGGGCCATCTAGTCCAACTACTCAGCAGTGAGCAGGCTGCTCAGGGCCCTGTCCAGCCTGACCTTGAATGTTTCCAGGGACAGGGCATCCACCACCTCCCTGGGAAACCTGGCACCCTGTTCTACCACCATGACTGTAAAAATCCTTCTTTCTTGTACCTAACTTCCTTTTCCAGCTTGAAACCATTAAAGGCATTATCCCTTGTCCTTTCACACTGTGTGAGGTGGACTTGCTGCTTGGGGTTTGGCTTGGCTTGGGCCTCTGTTTAAGTTCAGGTTGAATGCATGTAGATACAAAGTGCTGTCTCTGGTGAAGAGTCCCAGGAATTTCACACAAATACTGTTGTGTGGGCTGGGACCACAGATGAGGAGTTTTGTTCTAGCTGTGACACAGGCACTGTGCATGGATATGGCATAAGGACTGTCTGGGTCTTTCTTTTGTCTCCCAGACTGCAAAGGGATGATGCTTCCTAGTCAGGAAAGTCCTCTGGGCAAGAGCTGCCTATTCCCTGGCTGCCCAGCATGATGTAGGCGTGTATAGGCACCGTGTGCTCCTAGGCTTCCACTTTCCAGCAGACATCAAAGATATAAGTGATTTCATGACCTTGAGCTTGTGGCTTAAGCTTGTGCTGCTCCATGGGCCTCACTGGGCACTGATCCTTGCCCTCAGCACCATGGGATGGAACCCCAGCAGTGACCTGGACTGGCTCACCTGGACCTCGACACACTCACATGCAGCGATGGGAGATGAGACAACACATTGCTTCTGACTCCATGCCCAGTCAGGCCTTCAGCTGAGACCCACAGCATGCAGGCATTCACCAGGCAGCCAGAAATCTGCCTGTCTCTGACTAAATGCATTGCAGCCTTTTGCAGTCACAAAATTGGCGATGGAGTTAGTGAACAGAGAGCTGCTCACTGCTGGGAAAGCCCTGGAGCAGCAGATTGCTGCCAGAAGGGATGATTTGCTGGGGAAGCACAACTACAGGCTTGTCCTGCTGTGCTTGTTTGAGGTGGAGGCTCCTGGCTGCTGTCAGGTGAGCCTCACTACAGTCACCTCTATCACCTGCCCTGTCACAGTGCCTCTGTCTCTCCTGGCTGCAGAGAGGGCTGAAGGCAATGGCATCTCTTGTTAAGGAGCCACACTGAAATGTAGATGGGGTAAGGCTGGACCTGAGTTTGTTTTACTGTCATTCTCTCATCCCTGGAGTCTAAAGGGTGCTTAGTTCTGCTTGCTGCCTGTGCCCAGCCCACCCCAAATTTATACCAAAGGTCATAAGGACAGGCAGTGAGGGGCAGAACCACCCTCCTCCTCCCAAATCTCCCCTCTGCCACTTCCCACTAGTGAAAATTTTGGAGAGAAACACAAGAGAGGAGGCATATATGGCCATAGCCTCCCCACTCCCACACCTCTCAAGATGGTATCTGTGCCCTTAACAGCTGTTGATGGGATTTCTTTTCTTTTACTCATGTTGCTCACTCGCTTTGGGAAACAGATGAAACTCTTGTCATCTACAAGATCTGCTGGCAACAAGCTTCACAATTTGAACACAAATTGAGAGTGGGGGAGTGCTGTGAGGATGGGTGGCAGGAAAGCATCCTTTTGTGTTCATTTTAAGCCCATTGCCTGCTGAATTCCCTGTATGCTTGCTCACCCTTGTGCTGCAAGCTACAGCAAAAAAAGAATACTTCATCTGCCACCTTATTTTAACCTGTCAGGTTACTCCCAGCATCTCCATTCAGCTTTTTCTCTGAGCTGCAGAATCCTAAGTGATTTACTCACTTTGTGTCTAGAGCTGTTGTGTGCCTCTGATCAGACCTGTCACCTTTCCTTTCCTCTGCTGTTTCCAGCTCTGTTTCTTGTCTGAGACAGAGGTCAAGGCCACATCCAAGATACAGCTTCACCATGGTCTGTGTGGTCGCACAGGTGCCTTCTCCATTCCTTCCCCCAAAAGGCACAACTTTCTGTTTACTTCTTTGGCTGCTAATGAACAGGAGACTGAGACTTCTGTAAAGCTGTCCATGCCAAACCCTCTTTCAGGAGGATAATAGCTTGTTGTCAGTTGGATACAGCTGTGTGAGATTCTTTAGTTTTTTTTCCCCCAGGTGCATCATTTTGCATTTGCAGGAGCCACACAGAGCCAGCAGAGCTACAAGCTACTCACTGCAACCACCGTAACTGATTCCAGTCACGGTGTAAGCAATAAACTAATTCAGCACAGGGTTCCTGCACCCCAAATCAGGCAGGGCAAGGTGGGGCAGGGCTTGCTTTAGGCTGTTAAAATATTAATGTGTCTGCTGGTTCCTGACCTGTTTTTTAAGGATGTCTGAAGACATTCTCCTCAGCCCTGCTGCTTCCTCTGCACACCCTTTCTTCTTCTTCTTCCACCTACTGCTCCTAATTCGGTCCCTCATTTATTGGATCAAGAAAAGAGGAACATCCCCTATGTTCTTACCAATCCATCCAGATAAAACTAATGGGATTTCAGGCTGACAGAACTCCGAAAAGACTATTTTATCTGACTGAGAAACATAACCACATGCCTCAGACTAATGGAGAAATACCTGTTGAGAGCCAGACATAAAGGAGAGTAGCTGCCGGATGCTCTGTTTGGTTGTTAATATCATCCAACTTTTAAAACTCCTTAGTTGTCAGATTTTGCAGATCAGCCTAAAAAAGAATTGCAAGATCTAAAAAATGAGAAGCATTTGCTCTTTGCTATATTAGGAACACATTGCCCAGCTTTTCTCTGCAACTATGACAGCAAGGACCATGCTCCAGAAAATGAAAAAACCCAAGCTGAAATTCCCTGGAAATAGCTCGTTTCCACCACAGGGAAAGGCATTAAAAAAAAAATAACACCACCAAATAAAATCATTAAATGTGAACTGTGGATTGTCTTTTCATCTCTACCATTATCAGGTTAACAAGGAGAGAGGGAAGCACCACCAGAGGAAGGATTTTCTTGGAGATGCTTGGTGGTGAGGGTGCCCCAGGAATGGGACATCTGATTTTTGTGTCCTCAGATGGGAAAAGGAGCTCAAAGACACTTCTTCACAGTCCTCCCAGCAGAGGGAACTATCGGTCCTTGCTGGAGGCAGGTCACTTGGAAGCTGGGAGGTTTTGCAGAGCTTCAGTACAGGCATGCAGGGGCAGCTGAAGTTTAGACTGGGGGCCACAGGCTGCTGCTGCTATGTCTGCTGGGGTGGGAGGGGATGTTTGCAAGCCCACAGGGCTGTTCCATCCTCTGAATCACAGTCCATGCAGGAAAGGCTAAGCCTAGCCTGGGCTTGGGTGGGGCTATGGTACCTCCTGCCGCTTCTCTTAGTCACCTCCTTCACCAAGAGGTTTCTGTTCTTCTCTCTCCACATGGATGTTCCCATAGAAAAGTAAGGAAAAATGGATGCTCTGTTTCTCCCCTACCACAGCCCCTGTCTGTACAAACCCTGCCTGGATTTGCCATGCAGTGCCCAAATCCCATGTTAACACTGTTTATCTCACAACACCCAAGGGGCATCATAAGCTGCTGGACTAGTGCACCTGTAATATAACCTAATTTTTATTTAAGAGGCATCATAAAAGTGCTGAAAGCAAAAAATCAACCAGGTAAACCCCAAAATCTATAACGGAAAAGCTGTATCTAAGGCAGTAAAGTAAAAAACCCACCAATTTTGCTGTTGCTGAAATACCTTATTTCTGCCTCTTCCCACCTGTACTGTCTGTACTGACACTCAAACTTATCATTTTTCATAGGTCCCCATATCTCATTTAATCTTTGGTGCACAAAGAGGACAAATTAAAGTTAACCTAGATAACCACGAATTTCCTTTTCCCCAACTTTTTCCAGCTTGACCTGAGGAATGTAACTTCCAGAGCAGTGTTTATGTGGTGCTGCTGTGGCTGTACATGCAGCTGGGCACACACACACACACAGAGGCTGTGGCCACACTTCTGGTGCAGGCAGTGGGTCTGCAGAGAAGTGAGGGACTCCCAGGGAGCAGATTGCACCTCCCTTCACAGACACGTGAGAATGCTCAGTGCACTTCAAGCACAAGCAAATGGCTAATGAGTGGAGGAAACTGGTGTTTTATTGTGCAGTATAATAGGATAGCACAGCTAAACACAATAAAAGGCAGACAGCCATATCCCTGCAACATAAACCTGGCTGGGCTTTGGAGAACTTGGGGTCTATTACACGAAACTCCGTGGCCTGGGGAAGGAAGAGGATTTCTGCTCCATTTACTGACATTAGGCAGGGCTGCTGCTAGCATAGGTTCACCCCATTACAGCCACCTGGCAGGCTCTCCTGCAAGTTGTCTCTGCTTGAGATATCCCTGGAGTTACCTCAGGATATTCACACTGGAGAGCTGGATGCTCCTGTAGATGCCACAGCAGTTAAACCCAGTCCTTCCCAGTCTGGCTGCCTGGTGGGGTTTCTTTGAGCATGGCTTTCCTTTTGCCCTTTTTTTTTCCGTTCTGTAAGTCCCCAGTTGTAGTCCAGACCCAGCAGCTCCAGGCTCCCTAGGTGGCTGATACAACCCCAGTCTTTGTGCCCTTGTGGGGCCGTGGCTGAGGCTGTGCTTGCTTTGACTTCTCATCAGCCTCTTTGGAAGATGAATGAGCCTTGTTAATCAGCAACTGGCTCTAGGAGGGGACTGGGGCATAATATACCTGTCCAGAACCAAGAAACTGGGTTGTCTTCTGTCCTCTGCTTTGATGCCTTGTAATGCATGTCACACCTTAGAGAGGATGATTCAGAACTCTGCAATTAGGGCTGATTTGTTAATATTCATTAGACATATATTGTTCCTGAGATGCAGAAGCCCTGGGCTCTTTCAGACTGTGCTATTCAGCATCCCCAGGAGCAAAACCTTTTCCTTGTTTCTATTCCCAGCCTCATGTGAGCCTTTCCCTGCTTCTGACCACTCCCTCTCTGATGCTGCATTCTGGGTGGTGCTCGGTTCCTGATGGTCCTTGACATCTCCATCAGAGATGCAGGAGAAAATGAGTCCCCAGGTGCATGTGAGCTGCCAGAGCAGAGATGACCTGTGCTGGGCAATTTGGGTTTGTGCCCATGGCAGAGACCTGCCCAGGGCTCCACAAGCAGTGCAGATGAGGTGCTCTGCTGAGGTAAACTTCACATCCCCGGGTAATCCATCCCATGCTGCTTCATCCCTCCAGTCACCCTTTCTGCTGCAGAAGAACCCCAGCCTAGGTAACTGCTCTCTACCTGGAAACCAACCTCCTGTTCATCTTTGCCAGGATCTTCTAGACCTTTTCCAGCTTCATCTGGATGAAAGACAAGGAACAGAGGCACACCCTGTGCCCCAGACAAAGGTGTAGTGGCTCTGTTCCACATCATAACATGTGTGCCTTCCTAATAATTCCTGCCTTTTGCTTTGTAATTTCCATCACCACCGTTTGCCAGGCTGACATTTCACACACAGGCGTCTGCCCCTCCATGATTCTTTACTGTGTAGCAATGCTTTGTTCAGAGCAAAGGAAAACCTAAGGAAGCCTTTTAACACAGGCTTTCTTCCACAGGCTGGTGGAGCAGCCTGAATAACTCCTGACAAATACCTGCTGCATAATGTACATAAATACATACTACAGAGCCTGCCCTCACAGAATTCACAGAATTTACAAAATTACTGGGTTGGAAGAGACCTTAATGATCATCAAGTCCAACCCATGCCCTAACACTTCAACTAAACCCTGGCACCGAGTACCACATCCAGTCTGTTTTTAAACACATCCAGGGGTGGTGACTCCACCACCTCCCTGGGCAGACCATTCCAGTACTTTATCAGCCTCTCTGTAAAAAACTTTTTCCCAATATCCAACCTGTATTTTCCCTTGGCACAGCTTGAGACTGTGTCCTCTGGTTCTGTCAGTTGCTGCCTGGAGAAAGAGACCAATCCCGCCTGACTACAACCACCTTTCAAGAAGAGTTGCAGAGAGTGATAAGGTCACCCCTGATCTCCTTTTCTCGAGGCTGAACACCCCCAGCTCCCTCAGTCACAGGGTTTGTGTTCCAAGCCCCTCTCCAGCCTCGTTGCCTCCTCTGGACATGCTCAAGAGTCTCAACATCCTTCCCAAACTGAGGGGCCAGAACTGGACACAGCACTCTCTTCCTGCCATGCCTGCATTCCCCACAGCTGCGCTTCACCCATCACTGCTCCAGCCTGCCTGCACAAACCTTCCCAGCAGGACAGAGCTGCAAACCAGTTGATGTTGCTCCTGTGTTTTTTGCCTCCTGGGCAGCAGTGAGTTCTCTGCACAGGTCAGCACACATGTTTGGGTGTGCCAGGGCCAGTGACACAGGGATTGTGAGCTCCCCGTTGGAAGTGGCTCTCCATCAGGGCTTCTTGGAGCAAGAAGTCCCACAGGGAAGCAAGAGACGTGCTGAGAAGTCACCACTGCTTTGCAAGACAGACATGAGAGCCCAGGGAAGAAAGAGGGGGTAATTGCCCCTCCCCAGTGCTGTCCCCAGCCACCTTTGTGGCAACATCTTACCCACTGTTACCCAGAGCCCATCGCTGCACCTTTGCTGTGCATTGAAATGTTGTCTTAGAAAAGCACAACTCCACATCTGACACCTGAAGGCAAATAAACTGGTTTAAAATTATGAATCCTAAAAAAAACCCTTATAGCATGGATGGAAGTGCATGGGAGGGTGGAGGTAGGGCTGTGGGAAGATCTGTACGGTGGGGTGAGCTCAGGCATGTGATTGCTGAAGTGTTGGGGGAGATGTCTGTCCCAAAAACCTGCAGTGAAAGGAAACAGGATGCCTCAGGGATGAGGCTGAGGGCAGCCCAGTTGTGCCCAGAGAGGCAATGGCAAGTAATAGGTTAATAAGGCAGGGAAAAAGTCCTGCCTAAATATAACCACCGTGCTGCAGGGTGGTTAGGCCATGTCCCCAGCAGGTCATTCTGGTCCTGACCTGATCCAGTTGCAGTGACACGAATAGCCATCTGTGAGTTTTGGTGTGGAAAATATTACTAATTAAAATTAAAAAAAGGAAAGCAAAACATCTGTACTCGGCAGCATCTGTCATTCTTGCTTCTTCAGGGCATCGTGCTTGGAAACTTTAAAACAAGAGGGTATTTTTAGTTTGAAAAAAAATTAAAAATACAATTTTAAAATTATGTAAAAAAAAATAAAACCAGCCCAACTTCCTTTTTTCCCCCCCACTGCTGCCTGTGCAGCCTGGAGAAGCTCTGTAAGTTCTTGCCAAGCAGCTGAGCATGGAGGGGGAGTGGGTGTGCAGAAGGATAAGGGTGGCAGTTCTACCCCTCTGCATCAAGACCTGGCTTCTTTCTCCAAAAAGGAGAAAGCTGAGCAGGAATAAGGTCTGACTCCACTGCTACCTCTGCCCCTCAAGCTGTTGACGGTGTCACAGGCATTAGAAACAATGTTTTGCTAATTAGGACAGGGCTGGCTGGAGACCAGACCAGGGTAAGAAAATTGGGCAATTTTAAGAAGTCTTCCCTGCTGGCAAAATTTGCCATGGCAAGCCAGTGGGAGACAATATTAATTAAACTTGGTGAAAAAGAACCAGGGAAGGCAGAGGGGAAAGCAGCTAGCACCAAAAAAGGGGCAGGCACGCAGGTGATGCATGCCCTACCTGGGTGGTCACCATGACCCAGTTCAGCCCCACGCTGCTCCCCTCTGCTCTGTCCCTCCATCTCCCCACCCCATGGATGTCCCAAAGCCTGGTCCTTGGCCACCATCCAGCAGCACCCCTGTCTCAGAGGTACCATGTACAGTCTCCAGAGCTCTGGAAAATGGGAAACAGAAGCCAGACACTTGCCTAAGCACCGTTCATCTCCCCCACATATGGATGTGCCCCTGCCTCCTCTGCCCTACCCCACAGCCCTTGCTGCCTGCTGGCAGAAGCCCCACACTTTGGGGGTGGAGGGTGACCTGCTCCAGAGACAGCTCCAGAGCTGCTCTGTGGATCAGTTTGATTCCTGCAGCATCTGGGATGAGCTAGTTGAGAAATAGCAAGGCTTTTTTTAAGGGCAGCAGAATGGTTTGCAGTTTTTCTCATGAATATTTTCTGGATTTTTAGGTTTGGGTTTTGTTTGGTTTTTTGGGGGGTTTTTTTGGGGTTTTTGTTTGTTTGGTTGTTTGTTTGTTTGGGGATTTTTTTTTTGTTGGGTTTTTTGGGTTTTGGTTTTTTTTAACTGGTAGCAAAATTACCCAAGGACTTGTGTGGTTGCCTGCCTTAATCCTGAGAATTTGCAGTTATTAATTGGAAACTTGAAAGGTTGTGAATGAAGCTGAAACCCTTGTCTGGTGGGCTGTGTCTGCAGTAGATGTGAAAAGCCCAAGGGGACAGAGCCAACAGGGAGGTTTGGGATGCTCTGTAACAATGCTGAGTGCTGCAGGATGATCTCTGCATTGTCCAGGCTGTCCTCTACCCCATGGGTCACTCAGTTCCAGTTTTGCCCATATTGGTGACACCAGCCTTTGAGAGAAGGCTTATAATTTCTTGGCTGCTGCCAAGATTAAGGGCAGTCACCCATCCTCTCCACCCAAGGCAAAATCAAAGACAGAGAGATCCAGGTGGGAAGTGCCAGGATTTATTCAATGGCCAGGCATAGCATGGCTTCCCTTCTTTACCAGGTAGGCTCAAACCAAGTAATTTTTAGGAGTCAGCTGTGAGGTACAACTGGTTTTCATATGTTTTTAGGTGTCTGTATGTGCCTTCATCTGAGTGGCACTTTGGAAACCTCAGGGAGGTGTTCTCTTCCTGGGAGCAGACAGCATCATCTGCTAAGGACACTGGAGAGCACAGGGACCATTCCGGTGTCTCCTATCCTCTTGTCCTCCCAGGAATAACACGTCTCTGCCCTGTGTCCTGCCCACCACCTGTGCCACAGTCATCTTGGCATCTAACAGGTGGGGAGGATGAGATGGAAGTCTGGAAGAGAAATGTGCTCTCTTGGGAGAGGGTATCCCAACAATTATCCCCCACAACAGACAAAAGAGAAACCTGCACCGCCCTGATGCAAAATGGAGTTCGCCTCTCTAAAATCAGTGGGGAAATTAGGATAATAATTCCAGGCACAAGTTGTGGAGGGTCAGGGAGAAACTCAGGGCAATCTGTGACTCCAAGAGCCTTTGCACTTCCCAGACAGATGGCACTTGGCAGAGGCTGCTGTCGTGCTGCCCATGTTCGAAGCCTGGCTTGCTTTTCTGGGGGAAGACAAGACATGGAGGGGAAGTGGTAAATACTCCCAGCCCCAAAATGTCCCTGTCACCAACCCACAGCTCTGCCTAGAGCTTGGGGATGCAGGAAACATGCAGGATTTGGGCAGCAAGTGCTGGTTTGTTATTGCAGGGGCACTTGAGCAAGGCGCTGCACACAGGGACACATGGCAAGTGCTGGAGGGGGAAGAGCACAAGTTGTTTGGTGCCTGTTCGTCAACAGCTAACAGGGCAAGCTGCTGTGGAGAGTTTGGGGGTTTTGAGTATTTTCCAGAGGGTTTCCAGGTCTGCCTGTCCAAGGATCTGGGATGTGCCAGGCATGCAGGGCACGTGCAGGCACAGGGGCAGAGTCACTGTGCGCGCAGAGCTGTCGCAGGGACAGGACAGGAGCACAACCCCACGTTGCCTCAGCTGCAGCCCATTAGCTGACCATGCTCTCTGCTCCTAAATCATTTCCTGAAGGGCTTTTTGAAACCAGAAAGAAAAAAAATCCCCTTCAAAATGGTGGTGGAGGGGAGGGGAGGAGGGGGGTAGAAAATGGTGAAAAGTTCAAACACAGCCTGATGTCTCAGAGCTGCTTTCATGCCCGGCTCTATCGACCAGGAGCTTCGTGTGGGTGTGCAAAAGGTAAAGCTGAGCACAGGCAAACCCTCCCCTCCACGGGGGTGGGAGTCCAGGGACCCAGACTGAAGCTTTTTTTTTTCTCTCTCTCTCTCTTTTTTTTTTTTCTTTTTTTTTTTTCCCCCTGCTTGTGACTTTTTAGCAGTCCTTAGGGGACATTCCAAGTATGTGGCCAGGCATGGAGATAGTTTAAAACACATTAAGTTCACGGACAAGGTGTCATTAGGGCTTCTTTGGAGGAGGAGAGAGGGAGGAATTATTTGAAGTTCGTTTGCCCAGAGGGAGTGCTCTGTGAAGAGGAATGGTTTCGGGGCACAGCGGGTCTGGTTCAGGGTTTTTGCTCTTCCTGCGACTTCGAGGAGCTGTTTCGTTTGAAGACGTTGCTTGTTACGGTGCAGGACGGGACAGAGAACAGAAAAGCATCAAAAGTATTTTGCCTGCCCTGCCTTTAAAGCTGCTCTTAGACTGCCTAGGAGAGCAGGTCGAAGCCGCAGAGTCCTGTTTCATGGGAAATATCGACCTCTTTGTTGTTGTTGTTCCAAACAGGAATGAAAAATGTAAATTTCTGGTCAAGCAAACATTCCTCAGGGCTGTTCTGGAAAATTGAAGTGACACTTTCTCAGCATTTTTGTTATATTAAAATTCAGCATGCAAATTGGCTGTGTGATATATATTACATAACATACCGTGAGCAAATTGCAATAGAATATAAGGTATAAATCCAAAACATTAAGTGGAATGGTTTCCCCTAAATATGTTACCAAAATGATACCTTTCTGGCAAAAGGTTTGGATTCTATTGAAACAACTTCTTCTTTTGTTTTGGAAAATTTGCTTGTTGCAAACAAATCTGAGCCATCCACAGGCACAGTCCCAAGACAAGCCTGCCCTTCCTCGGGGCCATCTTTCCATCAGGACCATCTCCTCTGTGAGAAATGGGCTGCTTCCACTGCTCCCTGCTCAGATTTTGGAAGAGCTTCCTTGTGACAGGGGTACCAGTTTTGCTGGGCTGCTAGATACCAGTCACCTACTTTCTGGAAAAGGCAGGAGAAAATTGGCCAGACTTAGGAGAGCTTCTCTTTATTTTTTTTCCCTGTATTAAGTCTGCAATTACAGTTGGGTTTTGTTTGTTGGGTTTTTCTTTTTTTTTTGTGCTGTTGTTCATTTAAGCAATTATGAAATCTGACTTTTCCAGGCCCTCACAAACAGAAATGCTGCTTCAATACATATGCTAAAGTGTGCTCTGGATGCTGAGGAAGATGAGGAAGGCAGGTAAGCCTGGGCTGGAACTCACTGCCCAGTCTTACCTCAGCAATGGGCTGCCCCATAGTGATGTCCAGGGGTCTGGAAATATCCCTGGTGAAACCTCAACAGCAGACAGGGAAGGATTGTTTTGCCCTGAGAAAATCACAAGCTGAAAAGAAAGCAGATATGGAGTGTCTTCTGAAGTGTCCAGACCTGAGCACTACCCCCAGCACTCTAAGAAGGAAAAAAAGCATCTTTTGAAGAACACAACTGACTTTGGATTCACACTGCACACTGACTGCTGCAGACCTGCCTCAGGCTCAGGAGGTGAACAAAGCTGAGCATCCCAGGCTGGAACTGTGCTTGTCCCTACAGCTTGGTGAGTCTGGGGGTCATGATTCCTTGGGGAAGGTCCTTGTTTTGCAGACTGCAGCACGGAGCCAAAGCCTGGCTGCTGTGGGGCAGCTGCAGACTTCAAGAGTTGCCTCAGCACAGCAAGAAGCCCTTTATCTTCCAAAATACTTTCTCTCCTGTTCAACACCCCACTGGTGACACAGACAGTGTATGAAGGCTACAAGAGTTTCTAATGTCTTTTTAATTCAATAAAGCATTGAGGAAAGCAGTGTTACCTGTGTCTGTAATTGTGGGATAGTTTGGGGAGGTACATTTTTTAATGATAATCGCTCCAGTGAAGGCTGCAGGAGGCACTCTATCCTTAGCCTGTTTTTATCCCTAAAGAAGTCACCAGGCTGACAGACTAAATCCAGCACAGGGGAAAATGACCCTACAAAGCTGGACGGGGGTGGGGCAGGACCTGAGTCCCAGCTCTGTGAGAAAGAGAGGTGTTAGAACCACTCCAGGATGGCACTGATTGGGAAAACAAAACCTCGCTATCTTTAAAAATGTCTCTGTAACAGTAAAGGAGGAGTGTGGGGCTTGAGAACAAACTGCCTGTGATCAAAGCCTCTCCTAGAAGCTGCTTGCTGCGAAGTGATGCTTTGATGATGTGTTACCTGTTCAGCAGCTGGCAGGGCCCCCCTGGAGCAGCAATCACCCCCAGCCCTGCAGCCCCTGCACTGCAACAGCCTCGTTCTTGCTGGGGCAAACTGTGCTGGGCGAGAGGCTGCTCAGCCCACAGGCTGGTGTCACAGTGTGGAGACAGGAGCTGTGCCTCCATCAGCTCTCCCTCCCAATGTGCCAGGGCAGACCTGGAAGCTAAGAAGGTGCCCTGAAAGGCTGGGAGATCCCAAGTCTGCACTGCTGCAGCTGGCCTTGCTGGAGAAGGTGGATGGTGTTAATTAACTCCAGCTGTTTCTAAAGCAGGAGTGGTTGAAATTGTTCTCTGTCTCTGCACAGCACAGCCCAGGGAGGGCATCTGCTCTGAAGGGCTTACAGTGAAACCATGGGGTGAGACAGTGGGTGGAAGCAGAGAAAATAACTGGATAGAATCCCAGAGTGGTTTGGGATGGAAAAGACCCTAAAGATCATCTAGTTCCAACCACCCTATCATGGGCAGGGACAGCTTTCACATTAAGGCAACAAGGAAATTACCTGCACACTTATGAATAGGGTGGTGTGACAATTCAGATGTCTAGGCAGGCACAGAGTTCTAGGGAAATTTAACACCTGTCAAACCAACTGACATCACTGGAAAAGAAACCCAGCTTTTTTTGGGACACATCAAACCTTTACCAGGTCTCAAAGCGAAAGAGCAAACTTCAAAGGGAAATGCAAATGGGGAAGCGTGGCTCAAAGTTTAATTGGCCTTGTTAATCAGCTAGACTGGGGGAGGGAAGAAGTAGCTGATACACGAACACAGGGGAGAGCCTGGCCTCTGCCCAACTGAGCCAACGGCGCAGAAGCACAGGTGGATCACCACGTTGCCCCGGTTTGATATTCAAACAGAGAATATAATAATTTAAATTTTACCCACTCACCTTCCCTGTCGAGGCAATAGGTGCCCTGGGGACTGGGTTGGTGCAGCTCTCATCCCTGCTGGGTATCAGGGGTTATGGCACAGGGGGCTTCAGGAAGCTGCAGAGCTGATCTGGGCTGCAATGATCACCCTCATGGACAGCCTGGCTGGGCTTCATGGACCTGTCAGAGATGGGAGTTTGCCTTTCTACTGAAATCTCTGACATCATGAGGGATCTCACTGAGCCTTTGCTTTGGGGGAAGTGTACGTCAGGAAATCAGGAAACCACCCTATTCCTGCATGCTGAGAGCCTGTTTGGGGATCACAGCTTCAGGACTGCTTCTTGGGGCTGAAGAGGGATTTGTGCCTGGCATTGCAGACAGAAACAGGCATGTCTGCCCTCATGGTGGGAGAACAGGAACTGGCAGCTGCAAATACCAGCAATGCTTGTTCCCAAGGGGGAATCATATTCAAAAGCCCCAGTCTTGAAAAGCCTGACAGTCTCATTTTCATACTTTTGGTCACTACAGAAGAAAAATGAAAGTTTTCCCAGCCTGAAGCATTCTGCTTTAACTTCCTGAACTTGTTCCAAGTGATTGGAACTGTGTAAGCATCTCCTTGGAGATGGACATTGCTTTTGAGGGTGCTTCCCTCCAGGAGCCCAGTACCTGTTTTTCTCACTGGGTCCTTCTCCTGGCTGTGGAGCTGCACTTTCCAGTGTCTTCCTTGATAACTGGGATACCCGTCTGGAGCAGTCTGTGCTGCATGGTGAAGAACGAGACATTTTAGGGGGAAACTGCCACAGGAGGGAATTATTCACAGGCTCTAGGAAATGCAATTCTCTGTTGAACACGCTGGTAGATTTACAATTTCTCATCCCTTTTGCACAGCAAGGAAACTTGCATGACAATAGCTTACCAACCTTGAGATGCAAATATCTGGCATTTCTGGAGATAGCAGAGGGCAGAGTTTTGTGCTGGGACTTGGTAGCAGCAGCGGTGTGTGACTGGCAGAAACTGATTTGAATAATTGGGTGTCACGTCTCTATTTTTCTTTCAGTTTAACTACATGTGCAATTAATTAAAATAATAACCTAAACGGTCTCCTGCTGGGATTGTGTTTGCTGCTTCACTTCAGTCTGCCATCAACGCTGCTGAAAGAGTTTTATCGAGAGTTGCTTCTTGCTGAGAGGAGCTGGAGCAGAGAAAGGCTTTCCCAGAAGAGAAACATTTAATGCTTGTGGCGTCTGTGCTGTCCCCAGCCATGTTGTCTGGGTGGTGGATAGACAATACGGAGGGATTTGATGTATCACTTCCCACATGCTCTGCCTGACCTGCGCTTTGCCTGGCATGGAGAACTGCCTCATCCACGTGATGGGAAATGTGGTCCCTGTCCTGCATCCAAGGCGTCTCAGTGATGCTGCAGAAGGGCTTGTGGGGGTCGCTGTGAAATGAGGACCTCCCCCAGGTGTAGACACAGAATAGTTCTGAGCATCTATGACAGAGAACAGGTAGAGAACACAATACTTGTGCTGCTGAAGGGACCCTCAGGACCACTCCATAGAGTGTCAATATGTCCAAGACTCCAGGCACCGAAGTTTTCCTGAAAGTGCCAATTCCTTCTCCTCTAATGAACTCTAATTTCTAACAGCTCGACACAGGTGCAGCTGCCTCCAGATCCCATCTGATAATTTTGCTGTCTGTTTCCATCCACATTTCCTCCCTCACCTCACCTCTGCAAGCCCAAGGCTGACAGGTGCCCTCAGCAGCCTTTCCACGAAGAGAAAGCTCTGGTCCACAAGAAAGCCATTACAGGCTCTTCATTCATTCATTCATTCATTCATTCATTCATCCATTCATTCACAATGCTCCCTAAGTGAAGGCCAAGATTTTGGTGCACACAACATCCCTTGCAAGATCATGGCGCAGCTTTTGCCTGTTGCTTCCCTGCTGCAGTTCTCTATGGAAGAAACGAAATTACTTGGGGAGCTGTGCTCCTGCTTCTCACACTCCTCCTAAACACCCTTTATCTGTGAGTACATGCAGCTACAGTGGCAGCAGGACCATACTTTAAAAAATCAAGATGCTTACAAGTCTTCCCCTGTTACTGTATTCATTGCTGGTACAAGAAATATTGTTCCCCTGCAGCTGAGTGCATTCGCATCTCATCTTGCTCCTTTTCTCAGTTCTTTTTCTTGCCTGGTTGATTCTTTGTCAGCAGCCAACACTAATCTATCCCTGGCAGTTCCTTCCCTGCTTTTAGTTTTAAGGATGCTTGAGATACAAGGTATTGACCATGGTTGTGAGCATGGTGCCAAACTGCCCCTCACCCCACAACTCCTGCCTGCTCCTGGCAACAGAAGACAATGGTGGAGATTAAAGCGCCTGGCTGGCAGAAGAAAGATTATAAGCTTGTCCAGAAGAAATTGAATTGGAATTTAGCTGAACGGGAAAGCAATCAAAACTCAAAAGGTTTTGTTTGGTTTGTCGTTTTGTCGGGTTTTTTTTTTGGTTTGGTTTGTTGGGGTTTTTTTTGCTTAAAACAACTGACTGAACTAAAGCTCTCAAGACTTTGAACTGCATTCATAAACTTTAAGGACAATGAGGACCATTTTGATCCTCTGGTCTGACTTCTTCCTTTGTGTGAATCTGATCACTCCTGCCAGCCTGAGCACTCCTGCATCAAGAACAGGATTTTTGTACATCTTTTAAAATAAACAATCTGGATTGATAGAGAGATCAAGAGAATGGCGAGCAGCATCTCACACTCTTCAGTAGTCCATAATTGCAGATTAAGCTGATTTATCAATTCTTGGAATAAAAGGATGTCTCATGCCTACCCCAGAGATAATGAGGACCTGCTTCTGTGCCCGCTTCTGGGCACAGGATTTGCAGAGCATGAAGGATATACCAGGAGGAAAAGCCAAAACACTGAGCCAGAAGAGAAGGGGAAGGAATCTAAAAGCACTGCTTGACAAAATATCACCACTTTCCTCTGAGCCCATTGTCTGAAAATAAGAGATGGTGTGCTTTTGTTTCCATCCCCACTTCAATTAGCACAGTGGGGACAGCCATTAGTACCCAGCACGCCTCATCCAGAACCCTGACCTCCACAGAGAGGTCTCTAAGTACAGTTGTGATCTACAGCGGGGTCACTGCAGTTATTTATCACTGGTTACAGCAGAGAGTGATGTGGTAGGAGCTGTTACACCCCATGTACCAGCATTACAGCTCTTTCCTAGCACAGGCTTGAAATGGCTTCTGGAGGGGAATGTTTTCCTCTAGTCCTGACAATCCAGATGCTAGGGAGGTGCTGAGAGGCAGAAAAGGGTGAGCTCCCAAAAAGGGGTTTGCTCCCTGGGCAGCTCAGAGAAGCCTGTGGGAAGAATCCAGCCCATGAGAGGCAAATATGGGGCACTGCTGAGCTGGGCACAACCAGACCAGAGCGGGACCACTGATGGGAACAAGCTGGGATCCAGCACACTGAGATCTGAGCTGCCCCAGCCCCATGGCGTAATTTGGTTTTTGCTCTGTTCACTGATCTGCTCTCTAGCCTCTGCAGGCTGTATCTGATGGGCTGCACATGCCTGGGGCAGCATTCACCTCACCAGCTGGTTGGGGTGTCTGCCACCCCTCTCTTCTGTCCTGCCCTGAATACATCCCCGCTTCACTAGCCAGTGCAGACCTCAGATGTGAGCCTCACACTCCTAAACCCAAGTTCACCCTCCCAGAAGCAAAACTGCTGCTCAAAACATCTCACAGAGCAAGAGCCTTGCCAGGGGTGCCTGAGGAGCCCAGGACCCACTGCTTGATAATTTGAAGACTGCTGTAGGAAAAGACAAAAGCCAGAGGAAGGATGTAGGGACTGCACATGGACAGTGTGAGAGCTTCTCAGGGATATTTTTCTACAGCATTTATGCCATGCTGTAATCTCCAGCACCATTCTTCCCCTCTGTCCAGACATCAGGTTTAGCAAGGATGCCTGTCATCCTACTTATCAGAGAACACCTATCTCAGCTAGACAACCCCCCACACAAGGTATCACTTATATTAAAGCAGGGCAAAATGTGAGACCACTGTGTTACCTCTTTCCCCTGCAACCTCAGCCCCTCGGCGCTCAGCCCAGCCCCGGGCAGGCTAGGGGAAGCATCCCAGGCTGAGCACTGCCCTGCCGAAACGTGTGCCCACCCGGGAGAGCCCCCGCGGCCGCTCGGAGAGCGCCGAGCATCCTCCCGCGGTCCCCGAGCGAGCCCTGCCGGGAGATGGCACTGCAGGCACGGAGAACATCCCGCCGCGCTCCGCCGCCGCCAGCAGCCGCCGAAGCCAAGACAGCCCTTTTATTCGGTCTTTCCTACCCTTCCCCCGAGATCCCGCTGGAAAAATATTCTTCTTGTCCCCTGTGATCGCTGCATCCTCGCCGCTTTGCAGGATTTCTTTCTCACCGCTGCTAAGGAAGGAGGCGGCGGGTGTGCAAGGGATGGTCGGGAGTAGCTGACACATCCCTGTCAGCATCCGGGCAAAGAGGGATGGAGGCAGAAAAAGTCTGTGCCCTGTCCTTAAGCGATGAAGACACCCCTTTTCAAACATGTGGTTTGCAGTCTCAGACTCTGCCTGGAACCCTCCAGAGCATGAATATTTCAACTGCAGCCTCCTTTGGATCCATAATCACCCAAAACTTCCCTAGGAGCTTTTTTTTCAGTACAAACAAAGAAGCTGTGCAAGCATAATTAATTTCCCTGTCTCTAGGTGGGAAGCTTTGCTAAAGTGGCTGTCAGGAAATCAAAATTTACAGCACCTGAAGTTTTGCTAACTCGCTGTTTCACATCATGGTATCAGGGGAGATGCAGATTTTTCTTGTTTCTTATGAGAGCTTGAATCTCCACCTGGATGAGACTGAGAAATTTCGGCAGCCTTTTGCAATGCTGGCCCAATTTCCTAAGGAAATTTCATGGGCTTTTCCTCACCCTGCCAGATTTTTCAACACCTTTCAGGAAGTCACAGCTGAGCAGTTTTGGTCAGGATAGTTTTGCATTTCAGGGAGAATATTTGGGCTGTTAGGTCTTCTTGGCAAACAGTCGTTGGATATTCCCAGGATGGGTGTCCGTGCTCCGCAGTGGTGCATTGTCCCAGGCAGCAAGGTGTTCCCAAAATGGGATATAATGCGAAAACTCAGAGAGAAGACACCCATCAATCCTCTTGTGAAAACACATCTGTTTGGGCTTAGATAAAAGGTTCCAAACTGATGCTGTCTAAGGCTTGGGGCTTTTTTTTACTGATGGTTGGGTATGTGGGGGGGTGGTGGGTTTTTTTTTGGTTTTTGGTTTGGTTTGGTTTTTTGGTGATTGGTTTTGTTTGTCCCTTTTTGGAGGAGGGTAGGGGGAGGAAGGGGTGGATGGGGTGAGGGGAGATATTTTTTAGTTGGAAATTCTCAAATCTGAAGTTTTGAGAACAGGAACATGTAGGTGCCCTACCTGCTCGAGGAGATGATAAAAAGCAATTATGCATTTTGACATAATGCCCTATTCTGACATTTTTACAGAGAAGTGGTTTGCTCAGTTTAAAGAAGGAGCCAAATAAATCTGAAAGAAGATCAGTGTTGAAGGGTCCCAAGTGGAATGTTTCAACATGGGGTAAACAGGCAGGTGGCTGGACTCCCTGTGATTGTGCCAGGTATGTGAGAGAAAAGTAAACATTTGCCCCCTTTTGGGCTTGGCAGTGGTGAAGGCGAAGGAGGGGATGGCTGGAATGCAGCCAATGGAGAAGAGGGAAAAAGGAAGATGGCAGAGGGTGCAGGAGCAGAAAGAAGAGGGGGTTTTTTTTCCATTTTTATGAAAGGACTGTATGGTGCACAGCAGTGTCCATTCTGACCTTGTCAGTGGCCACAGGAGCCATCCATCTCATGGTACAGGTCTACCCCACACAGAGGCACCAAGGAGCTGTGGGGTGAGGATGGGGCTTAGCCCAAGAGAGTTTCACTTGCTTGATTGAGCTTCTGGACTTGTAGGAATTTATCCTCAAGGTTAAGGAAGATAAACTAGCAAATCATTATTTAAAAATGCATCTTTGGAAGGTTCATATTCACTGAGAGCCAAAAAGTGGAGGGCACAGGAATGGTGGTGGTGATGGTGGCATCTCATCACAGGCATCATATTTGGGATGGTGACTTCCCACTGCAGCTCTCTCCTCCAAAGGCAACTCATGGGATCTGCTGTTAGAGATGGGAAATCTCTCTTCTCTTCATCCCCTGCTCTGCACACCCAGCACTGATGTTTCCCAGGTGTTTCTGACTTGCAGAGCTTGAAACTGAGTCACCTTTGATTTCTCCTGACATTTCCCAGAATTTTTTAAACTGCAATATTGTATTTATCCCAAATGTGTGAAATTGTGCTTTTCAGCTAAAGGCAATAAAGAGAAAAAGTGAAACAAAATTAATCCTTCCCCATCAAAACCCCCCCAAAAAACCAAAAATAAAGCAAGTCCAAAAAAGCCCCTCCAAAAACCCCCAACCCTTTTGAAAATCATGGGGGCAGGGGTTTTAAAATTCCTCACCAAAAGACATTCAAAAAGCAGCTCTTTCACTTTTTTTCTTTCAAACCAAACCTTTTCATGCTAAAAACATCAAACCGCTCTAATCCCTGGCTTCTGCTTTCTTGTGTGAAGAAGATGATTTGTGATAGAAGCCAGTCCTGCAACCAGAGCAAGGAGCCACGCTGCAGCAGATGCTGGCTTGCCTCGAGGTGTTAATCCACAGGCGGATCATGGGGATGAACCAGCCCTGCTGGCACCGGCCACGGCTTGGGAAGGGCTCACACGTGGCTGGCGAATGGTGGGGTTTTGGAGCAGGGACTCTCAATCCAGGCAAAAGCCAGAGCCATCAGGACATCCTTGCTCTCTCCAGGGCAGCGAGGGCACTTCTGGGGCAGTTTGGGTGCAGTTCTGCTGCAGAAGGGGCTGGAGGCAGAAGGCTCCAGAGAGCAGCACTAACCTGGGTGTGCCTGATGCCATCCACATTCCCTCTGGACATCGCCAGGGCCCCTGGACCTGGCAGTGGTGAGCTCCTGTAGGATGTCCTGATCCATGGGGAAAAAACACCCGACCTGGCAAACACACAGGATTACAGTGCTGATTTCCCCATTCCAGGAGCATTGCAACACTAATCCTGTAATTCAGTGCAAAGTGGTGCAAAACATGATCGCTTTAATGTCTCAGTTCTTGCCTGAGATTTCATGGGGCTGCTCTTCTGGCACCACAGGAAAGAAAGTGCTGGAGGAAACCTTTTCCAGATCCCTATCTTCTTGTTCCTTACTCAGAAAGACATGTGCAAAAAATGTATTATAAATATGGCTTTCATTCCACGCTGAGCCCCTTCCGAGTGAGGAGTTGGCAGCCAGGGGTCATGTGGTGAGTGGGTGATGGGGCAGATGTTATTTATAACAGGTGTCAGGCGATACTTTGTCATCGATATCTTACCCGGCAGTGGCAGCAGCAGCAGTAGTGAGGGGTCTCTCCATATTCCAATCTCTGTTTTCCAGGAGTGGGTTTGGTAACAGCATGCACCGAACCTGACATCCTCATTGCACATGGAAATTTCACTCACTTATTTCAGCTGACTGGCAAGACCTGGTTCTCTCTGTACCGCTCTGCATCCCAAATCATGCTAATCACTCATCCCTGTGCCACCTGATGCCCATGATCAGGGCTACATCCAAGGACAGGATTTTCTCCTGCACAAATCCACACACACATGGCTGCATCACGCTCTGTCCAGGCTCTGGAGGTCTCCACAGCCTCTCCTTACCCACACATTGTTGTGTGCAGGCAGATGCTCACCACCATCACCAGGACTCTTCCCAGGCAAATGGGTAATGGGCTGGAAAGCCACAGTCAGGTCCTGTGCTTATTATCTCCATCTTTGTCTTCCACATGCACCTCCCACTATCTACACAGGAAGAAGTTTTGGCAAATGTAATAAAGACAAGGTGAAGTTTTACATAAAATATTCTCTCCTGCTATGAGTCCTGAGGAATTTTAATCAGTCCAGGAGTACCAGCAGAATTCCTTTGCCTGCAATCTTTTCATGATCTTGCTTTCCCCTCTTATTCCTCGTGGGGAGCATTTGCTGAGAAGATGATTAAATTGGGCTGGTAAAAAGCTCGTCGGCTCCATAGCTTCCATCTTTTCCTGCTTCTTTGCAAGAACATTTGTACTTTTTTCTGGCCTGCGGCATGCAAGGTCAGCTGCTTTCTTTGCAGTTTTCTTGTACGTTTCCTCACCATTGTTGTGGGGTTTTTCCCCCTCCAGAGAATCTCTTTTGTGCAAAGGCGAGAGACAAGGCTCCTAGCTCAGCCTGCTGTGTTGTTGTTCGCCTGAAGTCCAGCAGGAATTCAAGGAATGGTTCCCCACGTCTCCTATTCACCTTGCTCCTGCCAGTGGCAAGGGGTCGGGCAGGGGGCAGATATTTTGGGGAAGCTGTGAGCAAGGAGTGCAGACTCAGGGGCTGATGTGAGCTCAGGGATTTTGGAGGGCTGAAACTCATCTGCTGTTGCCTGCCAGTAGTTTAGTGTTGGAATTTGGGCATTTTCCTTTGAACAAATGATTCACCAGTAATCATTTAATCAGCTCTCCTGATGTTTGAATAATCTGTGAGTAATTTAGTCAGATGTTTGCCACAGAGTATCAAATAAATGGTTTGGAAAGACACTGGCTCAGACTCTCACCTCGTATATGTGCAGCTATGGGGTAAACCAGGCCAGTGCTGTCCCCTGAGCTTTGGCCTCAGGTGTCCAAGAGATTTACAACGGGCCAGGACCAGCCTCAAACTGGCCAGGATCTGGTTCAGGATCTGACCATGGCTCAGCTGTACTGTATTTTTGCCATGCAGCTGTGAAGCATCTGCTGTCCTGCTTGGGGTACCACTGCTGCTGGAGGCTGGGGGTGGTGTGCAATGCAGTAGAGTGGCATTTTTGGTGATAAGTGTCCTGGCTGGATATCAGTGTACAGGATTGTGATGAGCCCCTTGCTTTCTCTGAGTGGCTCCCTCTGGGATGCTGTGGATGGGGAAAGCAGCCCAGGGTGATGGACTGATGCTGGCTCATAAGCTAATGGAGAATCATTTCCCCAGGTTCAGCTCTCTTCCTGGACCTATTAAAGCTCCGGTATCTTTCCATTCCTGTCCCCACAAAACCACCTGCTCTCCTGACACACTTCCCAATGGCATCAGAGAGCTGCTGCTTCTCGCAGAGCTTTGACTCCTTCTTTTTCAGCTCTGATCCTGGCTGACAGCAGGGAAGGGTGGAGAGGGAGAATGAGGGGTTGGCATTTTTTTTCCTTTTCTTCCATTTTGTGACTACTTCAATCCAATCCCGACTTTCTGGGCAGCAGGGTCACTCCCCAGCTCTGCTGCATCCTGTTGAAAAGCCTTGGAGAAATCTGCTTTTGACTTTTAGTTTTCCCTCCTGGGTTTTTTTTTGTCTCTCTCTTTTCTTTTTTTTTTCCCCCTAGAACCTAGTATCACAGATTCCCCCAGAGTTCCAACATGCTGGTTATTCTTCATGGATAAAACTACTAACCATAATAATTTATTGTGCACTTTCATCTGAGACAAAACATCATTATTTCCCTCCAATTAATAGTGTCTTCTAGCAGCATCAGTGAAAAACTAGAAAAAACCTGGCTCCCACCCAGCCTCCTTCCTCTGCCTGTGTGACTTTTTCTCCACAACTGCAAAGAGAGCTGGTAGCTTTGATTTGATCAACACTTATCTAGTTAAAACAAAAAAGAACTATTTTTGTAGGCTTGCCCAAATATTAGGTTATTGGGTTTTTCTTTAACAGGAAGATCAGGAAGAAAGCTCTGTTGTTGTGTTACTACTGTTGTTTTCTTCAGACCAGGAGGAGTCCGGGGATGCCAGGGAAAGTGGGAACCTGCCAATGGGAGTATTTCTCCCAAGTCTCTCTGCAGAGTTTTCTCACATGTGTTGTTTCCTGAGTCACGGGGATTTGAGCTGGGAACGCTTGGATATCTGGAAGCTGCCATGGAGCAGCCCTCACTGTTGACCTGAATGCTGATGTCCAGGGAGCAGCACCCCTGCCACAGTCACTAGGCTGGAGATAAGGGCAGAGGATGCACATAAGGAGATTCAGGACTCTGCAGAGCCCCCCAAAATCCCCTGCAGGCACTGCTCCCTGTCCCTTGCTGGCAGCTAGCCCCTGGCAGGGAGCAGGCTGTTTCTTCATGGGCATTTGTCTTTTCCAGGCTGGGAAAACAGAGGTATTTTTCTGCACACTGGCAGCCAAGTGGGGGATGTGGCTGGGAAGGGCTATTTCCCCCAGGCCTCCTGCTCCATGGCATCCCCCAGCCAGTGCCACCAGGGTGCCAGTCAGCCTTTCCCCAAATCCTACCCACGAGGTGTTTGCCGTTGCCTGGGCAGTTGGCAGGGGGCAGGGGTGGATGCCCTGCAAGGGTGCCTACCCCTCGGCCGCCTGCCCACCCTGCCCTTCCTTGCCCTGAGGCCGCTTGGCTGTCCTTGCTCACCCTCCCCATTGGCTCCTGCTTGCTTGGCCTCACTGCTGCTTTAATTTTAGCAATTCCTTGGAAAGAGTCATTTTCCATAACTCAGCTCTCAGCGGAGCCCTCTGCCTGCCAGCTCTGCCTTCTCACACGTGTTGCTGGCGTGCCCCAGCAGCACACGCCTGCACCTGCCCGGCCAGGCCTGTCTGTCCCAGCCTTTTGCACACCAAAGCCTCGCACCCGGCTCCCGTCCCCCCTTGGCACATTTCAGCCTGGCACTCCCGATTCTGTTGTGTTATGGCTGGAGTGGGCAACCTGGCCCAGTTTTATGGGCCTCTGGGGCTTCCCCCTCATAAGGAGCAACTGAGCACAGCACAGGGAGACATCTGTCCTTTTTGCCCTAGAGACCCCACCCACACTTGTGACAGCCCTCTGTCCTTCTCTGTGATGGGAAATGTGGTGTTCCCACATGCTACAGGGGACCCCACAGCCTAGGGTTGTGATGGATGGGCAGGGTGGGCTTGTTCAGCACCCACCAGCAGGTTTTATTGAAGTGGGGAAGGTGGGCGCAGGTGTGGCTGCAATGGCTGTGCGAGAGGGAGCCCAGCCCACTCGTGTGGCGGGTGTTTGGTTGTGCAGTGTGTGTGAGAGGGGTGAGAGGCTTTCATGACAGCGTGCATCTTCCTGTGGGCACTGCTGGGCACTCCAGGAGGGTGTTGGTGTGAGGGAGCACGGCACTCTCGAGTGGGGCGGGTGCAAGGATGCGCGCGGAGATGGAAGAGCGGCTCCTTCTCGTGGGTCTGCGTCTCATGGTGGAGGGAAGGGACAGTGCGTGTGCAGGGTGCACGACCGTGTGTGTGTGTGCACAGGGCACGCGTGAGGTGACCACGACCCTGCTGCTTCCACTCTGGGGAGGTGGGGGGACTCGCAAGGACTGCTGCTGGTGATGTGTGTGTGTGTGTGTGTGTGTGTGTGTGTGTGTGCGGGGCGCCATCCCCACGGTGCTTCCACGAGTGTGCATTTGCACGGCGGTCGGTGGGGCGCGCGTGTGTGCGGTGCCTCCCTCGGGCTCAGCATCCGTGGGGAGGGAGGACGCGGCGGCGGCAGCGTGTCCGCAGGGGCGTGGACCAGCGTGTGGCTGTGGGGGTGCGTGTGTGGGTGTGCGTGCGTGTGTTTGTGTTCGTGAGCCTGTGTGTGTGTGTGCCGTGTGTGCGTGTGTGTTTGCGGGCGGGTGCGCGCGGCGCGGCGGGGCCGGGAGCGCGTCCCCGGCGCTGTGCCGGGGGGTGCGGGCTGAGCTCATCGCTGGCTCCCCGGCGCTCCTTACCAGTGGCTTCTGCGGTCACATGGGTTATGTGCTGGAGTTTAAAAGAGCTTATAGCCCCCGAGCCGGTGCAGAAGCAGCCGGTGGTTGCATGGGGTAGCGCCGGGAGCGGCGGCAAGGAAGGCGCCGTGAGTACCGGGCGGCCGGGGCCGGAGGGCGGCACGGGATGTACCCCCACCCACGGGACGGGGGAGGCGGCGTGCGGGCACGGGGGTCAGCGGAGGCGAGCCGCGGGGCCCGCCGCCGAGGGAGGCGGAAAGGAAGGCGGAGGGGAACGCTTTCTTCCCCCGCATTCGCTCCCGGTCTTGTGTTCCCTCCCGCCCCGCAGCCGCGCACCTTTCCAGCGCCCGCGTGTGTCCGCGCCCCGACGTGGGCCGCGCGTCCACCCCCCCCGTGAGGATCCAATTTGGGCAGCTTACTTTCCTGCCTCGCCGTGCGCGTGTTCCCGGCGGGAGAGACTGGGGGCAAGGGGCCGGCGCGTCCCCGCACCCTCCGAGACAGCGGGTCCGCATCGGGGCGCGGCGGTGGGACCCCCGTCCCCTGCCCGGTGGGACCCCCGTCCCCTGCCCGGCGAGACCTCCGTCTCCTGCCCGGCCGGGAGGGCATCGCGGCCGGCACCAGGTTGAGGGCTGGGAGGGATGAGCTCTCCCTGCGGCAGTGCACGGGGCTGGAGCGGCTGGGACTGCGGGGCGGCTCTTTGTAAACCGGAGCCCGTGGATTTCCTGGGCGGGAGAGCAGGCTTCTTCTCCGTCTCTCCAAAGGCGCAACCTGCCTTCTTCTCTGCTGTGGTAGTGCAGATTTTCTTTTTTCTTTTTTTTTTTTTTTTAATTGTATTTTTCTGAAGTGTGATTTTATAAGAAAAGTGTCTGCATGGTGCTTCTCGGGAACTGCTCTCCCTGGGCTAGGCAGACAGTTCATCCCGAGCGTGAGTACAAGGGCTGCCTTCCAGAATTGCATAATACACACCGATCCCTATGCTGCTCAAAACTCCCTGACATTTCCACATCTTGGTGACTTCCCCCACTGCAATCCTGAAAACGAGTTGTGACTCCAGTCAGCTCGTGAGCCAATTTGTGGTGTCTTCACTGAGGACAGAACCAGGTCTGCATGTCCCAGCTTCCCTGGCTCCTCTGGCAGTTGTTTCTTTAACCACTAAACTTTTTTTCGGTATAACGATCGGCACTTCTTTACCCTCTTACGTTCCCCACCCCAAGCTTACGGACACATGTGCAGGGTCTGTTCAGAGCACAGGTACAGAAAGGGGATTGTCTGCAAAGCTGTTCAGTTTCTTTTCCCCATCTCTTTGTGTTTTAATTTGTGAGATGGTTGAAGAGGTCCTTTCCTCAGATTGCTTTTTGCCCAGGAACTTGCTGACATCTCCTCGGATTCAGCAAATTTCACTAACTGTGCCCGCTCTCAGCACACCACGTTGTGTACTTGTGTGAGGGACAGGACCTGCACATGCTGCTGCCAGTCCCACTGGCTGTGTGTTCAGGGAGCGAGGCACTGACATTGGCTGCTTTCTGCAAAATGTGCAAATATGTGGGAGCAGCCGTTCTTGCTCCCAGATCCCTGCCTTGCCCCTCCATGCAGAGTTAGAGCTTTGCTGTGATGCCTGGAGACGTGCAAGGGATGCTCGTGTCTGCCCAGGCAGCATGCTGGGACCAGGACCTGGGACCAGAACTCTCTGGGGCTCACTGCACCAGGAGGACTTTCCCAAGACAGGCTGAGCTTTAGAAATGAGAGCCTCGTGCCTGGCAGTCTTCCTTGTGACAGCTCCTCAAGATAAGTTTATCAGAGCTTCTTGTCAGAGCAAGCCAAGCCATGATCTAATGATCGTACATTATCTTTGGTCTGATTTACCCCAAGAGGACCCTACTGTGCCAGGACTCTGCATCCCCTTTCCCCTGAAAAGTGTTTAGCAGATTCTGGACTTGGGAAAAGCCCTGATACCTCTCAGAGCCACAAAGCTTGTGATGCACACACACATTCAAACAACTGTGCAGCCAAGGCTTAGCTTTTGGAGACGTGACTGACTCTCTGAAGCCGGCAGCAGGAGTTTTGTGGGTGCAAGCCCCAGCTCCTGGCTACTCTTATTTAATTCCCTGCAAGCTGGAGACATGCATCCTCCTCCAGCTCAGTCTGGGGCTGGGTGTGCGCCTGGGGAGCCTGTCTCTCAGCTCTGTCGTTTATTATTGCTGCCGCTGCCATTATGCCTGACAAATGAGAGTTGCTGAGTAATGTGCTGTTTGTGTGTAAATATCTGAGTGCTCGCAGCTGAGCTCACTCCTGCCACTTTGCAGGAAGCCATCTCAGCACCTTTCCCCTGTGAAGACCCGGGAGTGCAAAAGCATCCTTCTGCGGGGACCTTCCCACCGCTACCACCAGCTCTAGCCTTCGCTCTCCACTGCTTCCCTGCAAGAGCGAAGCCTCCATCCTCTCCGGCTATCGTGGCGGCCCTTCTGCTTTCCTGAGTGTGAGTCAGGGGAGGGAAAGGGCTCTCTGTGTGTGTGTGTGTGTGTGTGTGTGTGTGTGTGCGTGCATGTCTCTGTGTGTGTGTGTGTGTGCGCACAAGCTCAGTTGCTCCTGGGGGTCCTTGCCCAAGGCAGAGTGAGTTTTGGGGACTTTGAGTGTTTTGATGGAGACAGTCATGCATAACTAGGCAAGGAGTTTTCAGGTTGATTTGGGTTTTTTCCCTGCCTACTCAGCCCTGAGTTCCCCCTCATTTCATCCCCGTACTGATGAAGATGCTAAATTACTTCTTCCCATATTGTTCTCATCCCATTTGCAGATTAGCATCCAACTGCTCCTTGCAGTCAGTACTTGCTCAGCCCAGCTAGGCTGATCGCAGCTTTTTTAATCTCCCCTTGTAAATCAATCCCTTCTGCCTACTGATAATTTTTGTCGCTCATTTTTCTGAAATCCCTCCAATTTGTCCATTTTGTGTCGGTGACGTATGCCTGGCCCTAAACATGATGTATACCAGGCATGGCAGCGTGAGGGAAGGACACCTCCTCCCCTCCCACCCCGCTGGGGCTTGTGATGCTTTGTCAGCACTGAACTGAGTTACTTCCCCATTATTCTAAGCTATAGTCCCTGCTCGGTGTTGCAGAAGAAAGCAGCATACTCAGGTCAGTGCCCTGGGGAGAATTCCTCCAAATTTGGGTGATGGGTTACTGAGGTTTGGTTGCATGCTGGTAGCAGATGCTGGAAGGGGCCGGTGGTCTAGGTGTATTCCTGGTGTGCCTCTTCCCACAAGAACTCATAACTGAACAGGAGGGATGAGGAAAATAAGAGAGGGTAAGCTGGGCAGATGGGGAAACTGAGGCAAGTGCATGCACAGTTCCTGTGCACCTTTCCAGCACACAGCTCTTGTTTAGGTGCTCTGTGTGTGGAATGTGGTTGCACTCGTTAGTGTTGCAGCTGGCATGGGCATTTTCCGAGGAGATGCTGGATCTTTGGTCAGAGCAAGCTGGCACATTGGGATGCTGGGTTCTGGGCTGATTTTGTTCATTGCTTCTCGTGCTCGTAGCCAGAGCCTGATGCCACAGGTGCTCTCATGGGGAAGAAACAGGGTAACAAAGTGCCTTGCATTCATGCACGTTGAACTTTTATCATGCCAAACCCTGAGCTCCTAGGACTGAGCATTCCCATTCCCTGGAAGGGCCATGCCCTTCCAGGATCCATCTATTTTTAGGAGGAGCTGTATTCTGGACAGTGTCCACTGCAGATGCTCTCTGCCTCCTCCTCTTGGCCCTCCTCCAGGGACACCGTTTGGGCTATCTGCTGGAGGGGCCAGTCTTGCCGGGGCTCCTCCAGAGCAGAGCGGAGGTGGCACCGTGCTGGGCATGGGGACGCCTGGTGGGCTGTGGCTGCCCCGGGGGTGCTGGGGAGGGGCAACGAGCTCACGCTGTCCCTTGCATGAACTGTTGGGAATGGCGTTTCGCTGTGCTGTAGGTGCCAGCGGGACGCGGTGGCTTCTTCACGGTGGGGTAAGCAAGGGTGCTGCCTGGGCCGGGTGGTACCCGGTGCTTGGCGGTGCCCGGTGTCGGTCCGTTCGCCAGGATGACACTAGGGGGCACGAGATCTGCTGGAATTCCTTTGTTGGGGATGGGAAAGGAGGATGCAAAGCTGCTCTTGACCCTTCAAGCCCCGTACATCATTCCCCCGCGCGTTTTGTAGGATTACGAGTGTTAAACCCCACGAGCTGTCCCGGTAACTCGTCCCGCTGCCAGGGCAGGACGCAGCTCTGCAGGGGCTGCTCCGCTGGGTCTGTCCGTCTCTGGCCGTGGAAGCAGCAGGAATGGATGGATGGATGCGGTCAGCCGGAAACATCTCCGAAGCAAGGAGGTGGATGCAGCCGGAGAGCCAGGGAATCTCCGGGGAATTTGGGAAATCCAGGAAAACACCTTAGCATGGTTTTAATGCCTCTCTAGAGGCGTTGTCCAGAGCAGGGATTAAGTTAGATTCAGGGCTGGCTTTCAAGATGCAGCGTGTTATGGTTTCATTTTCTGCTGGTTGTTAAATTCATGCATGATGTCTCCTCAGGGTCATGTTTTCCCAAAGCAGCAGAAACTTTAGAGAGTCTGATTTAATGAATGGTTCTGATCGATCTGAAACATGGAGTGTGTCTGTGTGTGTCTGTGTGTGTGTGTATTATATATGTGTCCATCTACATATCTGGGTGGGGTGGAAAGGATATGTTTTTGAAGGTATGTTTATGCATTTCTGCATACATCCAGCTGTAATATTGTCCTGAGTCCTTAAAATCTATTATTCCAGCTGTGAATGCGTGTATATATATATTAAAGCACTGTATACTGGAGTCTTTCTCTCTTGTTATAACAAACCTCACAGAAAGCAAATAAAGAGACATTGTTCTCATAGCCGGCTTTTAAGGGCTCAATATTTATCTTCTATGAATTTTGATAGTTTTTGTTCAGCATGTTTGCAGTTATGATGGTGGTGGGGGGTTTGCCTATCTACTTCAAATTTTGTGCTGTTGGGAAACTGAAAACATTTGGATCGTTTCAGCTTATTCATTAGGTAATGAAAACAGAAGTCAAGCTTCTGGATTGAAATGTTGGCACTTGATATCATTCTGGCATATTAATTTCTCAATGGTTAGGGTTTTTTCTAATGCCTTCCGCTGCCAGATACCAGGCTCCTTTGCTGGAGCCGTGCTTCTCTCGCGAGCCCCCGGGCAATATTTTTAGTAGGACACTGATGCATCGCAAACACTCCTGTGCTCCGAGAAAAAGCTTTGCTGGCTGTTGTTGGAAGTAGCACTAGGATGGGTAGAAAGGAGAGATCAGAGGAGGGCGGTGCTGCCGCTGCGTCAGAACGTTTGCTTTGTGCCTGCGATGGAGGTTTTGTGTCGGGTCGTGCAGGTGCGTGCCTGTGCGGATGTGAGGGCAATTCCCCAGCTGGGTTCTGAGACAGGACTGAGGAGCAGCGGTTTATTTATTTTGAAATGCCTTGTGAATTGGAAGGAGGTCCGGGAAGAAGTGCCGAGTCAACTTTCAAGTCAATTAGGGATGTGTCTGGAGGTGTGAAGTGGTTTGAAGAGGACAGGATGATTTGTCTGAAAGTGTTACCTAATTAGAGGGTATAGTCAGGGCTCTAATTAGCCATGACACCCTAAAGATGTTATCAAAGCCCTCCTGAGGCATGGCTGATCCAGTGCCGGGGCTGTGAGCTGTCTGGTCAGTGTGGCCGTGCACGGCCAGAGCTGCCGCCCTCCTGCTCAGAGGCAGCCCAGACACTTGAAGAGGCTCTTTTCCTTTCAGGTGACTTGTGATACCCTCCGGGGCTGCTGCCAACATAGAGTGATGTTCATAAAGTCACAGAATGAAAGGAAAGCCTGCAGCAGTTGGAAGAATTAATACTGGTGCCCACTATGTGGGAAGTCTCCTTTCTTTTCCCTGAGGGGGATCACTTTCTGCTGCTCTCTGCCTGGGGGAGGCTTGAGGAGGAGGGCTGTGAGGATTTGCATTAAGTGATGCTCTACTAACAGCTGGTGGAGGAATCGTGACCCCTTTCTTCGCATTGCCTGACAGAGGGGACATGGGATCAACTGAAATCTGGCTTGCCCAGACCTGGTTGTATTTAAATACTATGCAACACACCCTGTGAGGGGGAACTGGTGCGGGAAGCAGTACAAGAAGTGCTGGGTAAGAGGGAAAGGCTCCTGGGAAGGCTTTTCCTTGATATTGGAAGGAGCTTGCAGCGTGGACCTCTGCTGGACCACACCTGGGTGGTGGGTGGTTGTTTCCCTTTTGAGAGTGGGGGCTGGGAGTTGATCCCTCTGGGGCTGCTCTCACTGCCTGTTGTTCGTCTATCAATTTCATTGTTCAGTCAGCTCTGTGAGGAGAGGAGAGTGGGAGTTGCCCATTCCCAGCAGTGGTGCCAAGAGCCAGTAGGAGCCACCTGAAGCCGGGGAGCTGGCTGGTGGATGAGTGTGGAGAGCAGGGCCCATTGCCATTCTCAGCAGCAGCGAGCGAAAGAATGCTCTCCTCTCTCAGGGCTGAGGTCCGTGTGGCTGTCAGAGCGCTCTGAATTGCCAGGAGAGAGCCGTGGGTAGCTCAGACCTCCTCGGCAGGAAGGAGCTACTGTTACTCCTGTTTCAATGGGAGATGAAATGGACCCTGGGGCAAGGATGTTCCCTGCGTGTTTCGTCAGTTCTGTGAGGAGCCTGGCTCTGCAAAGAGGCTCTCTTTGCTTGTGTAGGTGTTATTGCAGCCCCCCAAATGCAAACACACAACCAGGCACACTCCCTGCTAACAGCTACCGAGGGATGCGCCTGCTTTTAATTATGCGGGTGTTAAGCCAGTGAATTCATTTTGTTCACAAAGTTGCAGCCTGGTATTTTCCTACTGCTCCTGGTCTCTGGTGGCATTCCCAGACTCTGGAGCACATATGCAAATAACTTGGGGACTGGGTGTAGTAACTTAGAGGACCGTGCCACACAGGGCTGACCCAGGCAGCTCTTCCTGTGCTATTGCCCTGGTGTCCCAGTGCTGCAGGGACCAAGATGGATTTTAGGGTGCTGTGATGGATGGGGAGCTGCTCCCTGTGCTGTGGCATCACAAGCTGATGAGCACAGAAGGAGGGATCTGCACTGCTGCCCTCCTGCCTGGGGAAGCAGCCTGGGCTGGGTGCCTCAGTGCCAGGCATGAGATTGGGCTGTGAATCCAAACAGTATCGTGCATAATAAAACAACCTTATCTCTGCTTTTGCTCTAGGTACACTCTACACCACAGTCCTTTTGTGCAGGGCCTAAAAATGCTGGTGATAATGAGGACACATCCTTTCTTGTGGTTAGAGTGTGGTTCTCAGATGCAAAGGGGAGGCAGCCTGTGCTAGACTTCTCCACCAATGTGTGATTTACCCTCCTCTGTGCCACTGAACTGAGGGCTTGAAAAATAAATATGTTAAAAGGAAGGAAAGAAAACAAAAGGCTGCTGGTGCTCTGAAATTCAATCAAAAAAAGCTCTGTCCAGTCCTCTGGGCTTCTCACTTAATGAAGAGCTCTAGAAATAATAGTGTTGCAGTAAAGTACACCCACAGATGACTGTGGGTTTGGGGACGGGACTGCTTTGTTCTTGAGCAACCAGGTTGAAGTTCATTTTGGGCATTTTTACTCCCCCCAGACTGGGGGTGGGGAGGGGTGGTTACTGTCACTCCATGAATCCAAAGCCATTCAAAGCTGCCTGGGACCTCTCCGCTTTGAAATCCTTGTCTAGCCTGTAGTCTCTCCCCAGCATGCCAGACACACATATGGGTGGGAGGCTGCTGGATTTGGGAGCCCAGCTGGTGGGGGTGGGAGAAGTCACACCGAGCTGCTGCCGCTGTTTCTCCCGGCTCGGTTGAGAGCGGTTTCCTCTTGCCCCATACCCCGGCCATGTGCGGGGCGGCCGATTGCCCACACGTGTTGCACAGACACGTTTCCGCCCTGCCTCTTTGTGCCTGCCCACCTATCTGCAGCTGGGGGAGCTGAAGCTGCTCCTTCTTGTGATTCGTAAAAAAAAGTCTCTCTCTGGATGGAGTTGTCTGTGCTTTTATTGACCTGGTTACGGGAACGACAGAGGCTTTTCCGTCTCCTGGACGCGTGATTTCTGCAAGGGCTCTGGAGCAGGGGCCGGCTCTTGCTGCTGGTGTGTTTCCAGTTCTCCTAACGTGATTAGTTTGACAGGCCCATTGGGTATGCTGGCGAGTCTAGTTTTTATTTTGTGCATGAAAGTAAGTGCTATGGCAGGGCACAGAGCACCAGCTAGCGCTGACATCTGTGCAGGAGGGACAGATGTCAGTATTTTTGGACAGTATTTTTGGCCGTGCCTCAGATGTGCTGTGCCACCTGGCAGAAACCCCTTGCCCTTTTGATGGGGCATTTCTGTAATGTCCCAACTTCCTGACCATTTTGGAGACTCCTCCCCAGTAATTGCAGTTGGAGTTGTTTTGCCAGAAGGTGCAGTTTGAGCCCAGTGAAACCTGAGTGCTGAGGACATTCCAGGCGTGCACCTGACCACCCTCAGTGGAGGAGTCCATCCTTCAGAAGTCCAACAAGCTACCATCAGTCATTCCCACTGGAACATTTACCTGCTGGGCTGCAGTTTTGTGTGTGTTGCCATCTTCCAGCAATGCTGAGGCACACCATGATTTTTGGGGCTTGTTTAGATCCAGGGAGGAGGACTGGAATGGGGACCATTGATCATCCCTACCCTGCAAACTGCTTTTTGCTGTACAGACACATCTGCTGTCCCCCAGCCCTCTTTGATCTGGATCAGCAGTTCCAGCCTCACCCTAGCTTTTTCAACTGCAAAGCGAGGATGAAGAGGAATTTCCCCAACAGCCATGGTGGGTCTTTGACTTCAGGGACATGCAGCATTTGTGCTTCCTAGTTTTGGTAAATCTGTACCTCTGGTCAGGCCAGAAGTGGTGATGTTTTTTTCCCAAGCAGAGCTGCCTTATGCACACGGGAGAGCCATTTCTGCACAAATGGACCTGGTGTCTCCCCAGTTCCTTCCAGAGGAAGGAAGGAGATGATGATGTGACTTACCCAAGTCAAAAGAGCCAATGGCAGAGGATTTGTGTTGATATTTTCCCTCTCCCAAGGAATTGATCTGGCCTGTCTTCGGGTGTTGGACCCGAACTAGAGGTTTAATTCACTGTACCTCTGTGTTTAGGCTTGGAGGGTTCCCCGAGGCTGTTTGCTGTGGTGCATTACAGGGTCAGCCTTTAACCTTGCCACCACTAGGGGCTGGAGGCAAGCATCATTGCCTTCAAAGAGGGGAAGCTGAAACCTGGAGTGGCTTTGGGATTTCCTTGAGGTCCCAGAGCAGAGCTAGTGGCAGAAAACCAGATTTCTTGAGTTGCTAACAGCTCCTGCCAGCTGTGGGACACATTAGTAAACACTTGAGTAGATCAAAGTAGGGCATCCGGCTCTTTGTGCAGCACTGTGCTTATCTGTCTATCTGTCTGTCTGTCTGTAGTGCTTCTGGCAGTCAAACATAAGATGACATTTAAAGGCTTTACTTTTTTTCTCTCTTGCTGGTTTCAGATCACATTTGCTGAGTTGTCAAGCTGAAGACTCTTTTCTCCTAAGTGCTGGCCCAGCAACAGCTCACTCTTCTCCATCCCTGCCTTGGAGGACTCCAGCTGCGTTCCTCCTGCCTCCCACCACTGGCATTCACATGTGGGGGCTGGAGCAACAGCTTTGCTGGTGGACAGGAGAAAAGAAACAGATTTTAGCTTCCTTCTTCTCCGTGTTGATCAGGCCATTCTAGGCTCAGTTAGCAGCAGCTGTTCAGAAACAGCAGACAGAGCCAGGTTTGCACTGAAAAATATGTGTTGGGGTGGAGAGGGCAGTGGTAGAGTCTTGCAGGTAAACCCTTCCTCCTCCCTAAGCCTGCATCTGACCTAGGTCTCAGAGGCAGGCACGGGTGCCGTGAGCTGATGGGCTCTCAGCAGAGTCTCAGCAGGCTGGGTGTCTGTCTTGAGACAGCCAGGACGAGTGGCACTAATCAGCCACTCACCCACTGGGTTTCAGCAAGGAAGGTGGGCGCTGTCCTTGTGTGTGTGGTGAGGGAATTGCTCCCATGGCCCTGGAGGCTGTCACTCCAACACTTTGCTGTGCTCTGCTGCTGGGGAGCGACACCAGAGGATGCCTCTTGCTGCTGTCTGCCTTGGGGGCAAGCACAGACGTGTCTCCAGCTGGAAGTCAGCTTGGGGAGTGGAGAAACCTCCCCAGAACAGGCATTTGCGAGCTCTGGTGTGTCGCAGTCCCTCCCAGGCAGTCACCACCTCCTGCCACTCTGTGAGTGGGAAAGCTCAGTGCCTGCTTTCTGGCATGAGAAGGGGATGGTGCTTACCCTGCTCTGGAATAGGGAGCCAGGGGTGGCTGCAGGTGCTGGAGCTGGAGCCAGAGTCATCCCTTGGTCCCAGCACCAGCAGCCAGCTCCAGCTTTACTCCTGGGAGCATTTTTGAGGGCTTTGTGTAATGTGGTTCCAACTCCATCCCTTCCTCTTGTGCAAGGCTCCTCCCAGAGCAGGGACAGTGACAAAGTCAATCCTGAGACAGCTGTATTTCTCTGGATTCTGCCAGCCTCTGACCTTCCCCTTTACATTCACCAGACCCTGTGCAGTGCCTGTCTCAGCTGTCCCTGAGCAGCATCTTTCAGCAGGGATGGCAGCTCAAGAGGGTCCCCCATAACTCAGTGGGGTGTTGCCAGTTTAGCCCAGCCACTGGCCCTCTGGCAACCCCAGCTGTGCCTGTGGGGGATACCAAGCAGCTGCTAGACAGCAGAGACACAAACTGACCTGCACCTTGGCTTTTCAGGGCAGAGTCAGGCTACATGGATGGAGCAAGTCTGTGTGACACAACCACACAGCGCTGGATTCAGTGACCAGAAAAGCCAGAGGTTGCTCTTGTCACCCAGGCTAGGAGATGGAGGAATTTATTTATTGTTCTAACTCTTTTCCAGAAGTAGCTCAGATGCCTCAGCAACAGGCAGCTCTGTAAATCTGAGACAAAAAGCAAAGGATCTTTCCTTTTGCTGTGTCCTGGAAAGTTAACCCTTCTAGCCATCCCATGTCCAGATGGCGTGACCAGGCCCTGTGGGACTGAGGATCATCTCTCTGGAGATACCTTTGGTCATGGCCCACAGAGCAGTAGTGCTGAACCCTTCCATCTGCAGATTTGGGATCTGCCCCGGGTAGAGCCTGTGTCTCAGTACTGCTCAATTTGAAAGCCCTGCCTGATCACTGTCCCCCCAACAATTGCTGCTGTGGACATTAATTTTTCCCAGATTTTTACTTCCCTTTGAATGTCTCTGCTATGGATCATTTTCCTTGCATGTTTTAGCTGGTATTTTCACAAAGCTGAAGCTTGTGCTATTTCCTGCCTGTCTTTCTATGCTTTCTCTTACTCCCTCTTCTGTCATGCCTAAAACCACCCTGGGCTTTTTTTTCAGCGCACTTCAGAAGAAACTGCCCCTCTTCTTCTGAAAGATCATAAGATGGGAAGAAAGAGCCATTTAAAATATGAGGAATCCTGTCCACCCACATCATGCTTAGCACTTCCCCAGCAGGAGAAAAGTATCTCAGGACTCCTGGGGTGGGAGGATCATCCAGGTGTTTTGTGGATGGGGAGAGCCTTGCAGGGCAGGAGCAGGCTGCTGAGGCTGTCAGCAGCTTGTGAGGGCTGTGAGGTGAAGCTCCTGGATGCAGCAGTGATGGAGGGGGGATCTGGGAGCTCCTGCACCAGGAGGTCTGAAGAACCACATAGAATGGGTGCTGAGGATGAGGCAGCAAGGGCAGGCTGGATGGGTAAAAGGGGTGTCTTCTCTCTGGTGTTGTAGCTGAGGTTCCATGTAGGGAAGCAGGGCGTGTAAAAATTAGTCAGTTCGTCCTTCAGCAGTGTTTTTCCACCATTTTCTGTAGATTCCCAAGTGGAAACTTATTTTAGGCTTGAAGTCACCCTAATGCATTTTATTTGTCTAGCTGTGGGTGCTGTTTAAGCTGAGTCTGTGTGGGGAGTATGTGATAACTTCTTTTTTAACGTCTCCTTCTTTAGTTCTATGCTCCTTAATTGATATTTGTAGTCTTTTATCTCTTCCAGCTGCTGCACTTGTCTCTCTGAAGGAGAGTGATGCTGCAAAGAGTGGGACAGGTTTGCTGCAGATCCTCAGGCCCTGAGCTGGGGACAGAGCATCCCCATTGTTGGCTCCTCTTGCTTTGCCCTAGTCCTCATGCCGTGCTGTGGCATTTTTAGAAGCTGTGGCCAGTCCTGTTTGCAGGGGGAGACTGACACAAGGTTCCAAGAGGATGGAGTGGAAAGGTTGCTTTACCTATCTGGAACAATGAGCCCCTTTGTGCACTTTTTTTTTTTTTTAAGACCTTACCTTCCTTGTACCCTGCCTCAAAGAAGCAGGAAAATACTGCTTTTCCCAAAGCCAGGTACCAGGGGACCACCACCTCATGCTATAAGCTCAGGAGTCAGACAGCAGCTTAAAGACTAAATATATCTGCCTCTGCAGCTCTTGGCTTTTACAAAAATAAATCTTAAGGAGGTAACTTTTTGCTGTGCAGTTCTCAGGGCTGGCTCTGCTGTGGTTTGCACTGAGATAGCATTTGGCTAACACAGCCAACCAGGAGTGGAACAGGCCTGGAGCTGTATAGAAAGTGATTAAGATAAGGCAGGGTTATGATTTGCCTGTCTGATCCTGAAGCTTTGTGCATTATTTAGTGTGTGTAGCAGGAGGTCAGTAGCCTCCTGATAATTTTCATTAGATTAGTCAGGCAGGATAATCACCTGCTCAGGAAAAAACCAACTCGACACTGTCTGTTCAATAGTTGGGGTTTAACTGAAAATAAATAGCCTTGTAATTATAAGGACATTGTCAAGGTCAAGAGGCTCAAAGATTCGCTTTCTTTTTTCCTCTGGTATGTTTACAGAGATCCTGCAATTCTTCGTGAGATTTTTTTTTCCTCCGTTAAATTCAAACTGAGATCTTCAGGGCTCTTAAAAGAAATTCAACACTTCCACAGCAGTGGACGTGAGCAGTGTTGCAATAACCAAGTGGTACTTGTGCCCTGCTGCCGCTGAGTGACCCCATGCTAATGAGCAGGGCACTTGCAGGCGAGCTGGGAGTGTGTGCAGCCAGCCCAAGCAGACCTCAACCGGAGCAGAGATGCTCTCCCTTCCTCCTCTGGGCTGACTGTGGGATGGATCCAGCCCAGAAGACTGGGTCCTGCCAAGCAGGCAGAGGATATTCCCTCCCTGGGAGCAGTCAGCCCAGCACGAGTGCCACCCTGTTGAAATGAGGGTGTGCATTATCTCCTGACTTTGCTGCTGTGATTAGCTGAGGCTTTCAGAAAGCCCAGGAAAGAAGAGGTGGGAGTGAAGCTGATGCCATAATCAGTACCAATGGGTTCTGCAAAGGGTGCTTTCCTAAAGAAGCTGATAGATTATTAAAAATGGGGTTGGTGCTTGTGCAGTGCCAAAATGCCTGCCCTTTTTCACCCTAGAAGCTTGCTATTTATCTTCTTCATACAACAATAAAACCCAGAGGGACCTTTGTAATCTTCTTAATCTGTCCAGCTGCAGGACTGGTGCTTGGTGGATGAGACCTAGGAATGGCTTGCAAGTGCTCAAGGTAGATTCAAAGGTGATGGTACTAGCCCAAGGTGATGGAGAGCTTGCTGTGTCCATGCTGGTGCTGTGGCTCCTTGGCAGTGTGCTGCCAAAGCAGGTAGCCTTGTGTGGGAAGTGTGGGAAGCTCTCAGCTCTCTGTCCTTAGCTCATCTGTGAGCCAAGAAAGCTGCAGGGAGCCTTCAAACATGGTAACCTATATGGCAGAAGAGGCAGGGTTTGCATGCTTGTGCTGGCTGTGCATGCCTCTACCATGGAAAACCAGAGCTGATGTTGTGGCCACATGAGCTAGTCAGTGCCCTGAGTCCTTGCTGCTTTTGTTTTGTTTTGTTCCCAGTCTAATTGCTCATAAGTGGGGATTCTTGTCATCAGAGCTGGTGGGGCTTGTGCTCAGCCCATCTTCACTAAAAATCTGCTGCTCTGGCTCCCTGTCACGGGCTTTGACAGATGCCCAGGGGAAAGCGAGGGCATGGCTTGGCCTGATATGCCAAGTGACTGATGGTGTGTTCTGATGACTGATGCCACACGTCCGCAGCAGGCGCGCGGGTGCTCCCTTGCTCTTCCTCTGCGGGAGATGGGAGGAGAGGGGGCTGCCTTGACAGCTTGCTTTGAAAGCAAAATTACTCCAGGGCTGGATTTCTTCTCCCCCATTCCCATCATCTTCCCCCCCCACCCCATTTATTTTTTGCTTGACAGAAAAAGCATAACTCGTCTTTAATTGGTGCTTTGTGCCTGTCTCCTGACAGAACTCAGCAGAGAGGGGGCTGGCTGGATCAAAACAGCTTGAAGTTGTGAGACTGTTATACGTCTGGCTTCCCTGTTTAAAACAAAAAAAAAACCCTAAACTTTTATTTGCAGCCCCCCTCCCTATTTTAAGCCAATTCCTTGTGAGCCATGAAAACAAACAGCGGATGCTGCTCCCAGCTCTCCTCAGACATCCCATCGAGGAGCCCGACTGATGCGGGGAGCACGCGGCAGAGCACGGCACACCACACACTTGACCCTCCCCTGAGCCCTGGGTTTGGAGCATCTAATTGGCATGTGTGTGGAAGGTTACAGACCGCTCCATCATCTTACAAATAAGACCTGCCAGCGCCTGGAACGCAAAACAAATGTTGCGTGCTGGATCAGGCAGGGAAGTGGTCTGCACTCCTTGGGCAGCACTGCAGCATGGTGGTAGCAGGGGGAAGAGACCTGGCCATGAGCTTGTTCAGCAGTGCTTCCTGTGAGACCAAGGCAAAAGCAGGGTCAGAGCAGTGTCCCATGTCCCTTCAACTGCCCTGTTGTGGTTTCTCTCTGTGTTGAACATCTTCAATTCTAAGAGGCCAGGTAACATCTCCTGGGGGTGGTGGAGTGATGGGAAGATGCCCATGCTCTTGTGATGTCTTCAAGTTCCAATTCTGGCAGAAAACAGCATTTTGAGACCTACTGGAGCCTTTGCAGGCTGGGCTCACCCTGATCTTTGCAGAGCAAAATCACAGAATCATAGAGCGGTTTGGGTTACAAGGGACATTAAAGATCATCTCATTCCACCCCCATTCCATGGGCAGGGTTTCCTTCCACTATCCCAGGTTGCTCAGAGCACCATCCAGCCTGGCCTTGAACATTTCTAGGGATGGGGCAGCCACAGCTTCTCTGAGCAACCTGTGCCAGTAGCTCAACATCAACTTGTTTGCTGCAAGTTGTGGGTCCTGCCTGGTCAAGCACTCCTCTCTCCAAGGGGCATCAGTTCCTCTCCTGGATTTCTGGAAGGGGCTTGGGTGTCTCCTAATGCTGTCTGTTCCAGCCCTGCCTGTTGGGGTGGCTTCCAGGGATGTAAGGCATAGACTAGGTGTGTCATTGAGGTCCTTTCAAGTTGGGTCTGTCCCTGTGCAAGATGGGGACAGCAAGAAAATAAATTGCTTGGAATTGTTTGTTTGTTTCTACTCTGGGGTTTGCAGGTGTTTCTGCCCTTCCCCAGCCAGAGGCAGAGATAAGACATCAGCTTGCAAACTGCTCCTGGCTGGGAACTCTGGTGGCCGGCTCCCCTAAACTCTGCTTTTAGTGCAGACCAGCCCTGGTGCTGGTGGGGCAGAAGTCATTGCAAGTGGCTTCACAGAAGTTTCTTGGTCCTTTCTGAGGCATCAAAGCAAACCTGAAGCTGGGGTGATACTTGTAGGTGTTCCTGGGGCTCCTACTAGGATGATGGGAGAAAAGTACAAAGTGATTTGTGGCTAAATATTGGCCAATTCCACGGGCACCTTCAGGAGCCATGCTACTGTTGGTAAGCAGCATTTTGAGGGAAAGAGAATGCTGGGAAGAGACTCGGAGGAGGATGCAAAGAGGGGAATATTTGCAGCTGGAGGCTGGCGAGGTCTGAGCAGGGTCTGTTTGCCCAAGGAAGGCAGCTGCAATGAAGGGCATGTACAAAAGTGGGAGCCTGGAGGAGCTGGGTGCAGTCAGAGGGGTGGAGTGGTGTTACAGGTGGTGTCCTTGAGCCAGGGAAGCACCATGGTGGGCAGATGATGGTCAGGGTGACCATATAGTTGCTGTGGAAACTGAACTGGTAAATTAACTTGTCCTGGGCTGAGCTGGAAGTGACAGCTATGTCTCCATGAGAAGTCAGACTTATACTACTGCAACTACTCCACACAGCCACCACAGGGCTCTGAGCGGGGTCATCTCAATATTTGGTAGGTGTTTGAGAACAGAGGAGGAGGGAAAGAGCTGGAGCTGAGTCCTGGCTGGATTGATGCAAGTCCAGAGCTGTGTCACTGCCCGTGGTGAATTGTGGTACTGCAAAGATCTGACCCCACTCCTGGGACAGGCAAGGAAAGGAAACACCACCTGTGAGAGACCAAAGCCCTGTTGGGCTGCATGAGTTGGGGATGTTTAGATTGTGGGCAGGGCTGGAAGAGCAAAGGAATAGGTATTTGAGGGAAACAGACCCTTTGAGCTTGTTTCTTATTATAGTCTCTGTGGAGCTTTGGACCTCTTATGGGAGGGAAAAAAAAATGTATCAGTTCCATCACAGTAAAATCCTTATTTGCCAAATAGTAGTGTCCAAGGCTGTCTTCACTCTGCATTGTAGGATTTTTCTTCAATTTTTGGGGACTGTTCCAGGCATTCTCCCTCGTGGGTGGTCTTTCTCTCCCATCCACAATGCTTCCTGCCAGAGCCACCCAGAGCCTTTCCCAGCTTGTTCTCGGCTCTGGGTTGAGCAAGGCATTGATGCTCTGGATTGTTCGTGTTTCTGAATTTGTAAAGTCTATTTAGCAGATCAGTATTTCAGACCCTCCCCAGAGCTGGCTGTGTGGGAGAAGCTGGCAGCCACATTTGGGGGCCACTTCTGTCCCACTTTTAGTTCCAGGTCTGCAGCCTCAGTGTTCCCACCCCAACAGAACTGCTTGCCCTTCCCAGGGATGTCTGGAGAAGAGCAGAGCAAGGTGCTGTAACCTGGTAGTTTACGTAGTAATGCAGACTTTTTGCTTTTCCTTTTACTTCAGCTTTAGTTACTGTTTTCTTGACAGTGGAAAATAACCGGTGTATACCTATTAAGTTCCTGAGAGGTCTTAACTTTATTTCTAGGCTAGAAACACCATACTCCATATGGCAGAAATTGAGGGCTGCAGTAGTCCCAGCACTGCCCTGCCACCTCTGGGGAGCAGCCCACTGCTCCTACGGCAGATGCTTTGTTGGTATCCTTGTCTTGCTCCTAGGTGTGTGATGGACAGTGGCTCCTCAGCCCTGAGTCTGGAGGCAGGAAAGTGGAGCAGAGCAATGTTTTCCAGCAGAGGAGGTTGTGTTAGGAACTTTTGGTGCTGTGCTTTGCTGTGGGCACCATTTTTCTGCCCCTCTCTGCTGAGAGCTCAATCTCCTGCGAGGTTCCGATGTGTGTGCCCCTCCCAGGTGGAGAGAGTGCAGAGGATAGAGGAGGGGATGGCCTCTTCCTGGATCCCTCTTGGCAATCAGTGGGATTCAAAGCTGGGGAGGGAGTCCCTCTTGCAGAGTTAGAGGGGAACCCTAATTGCCGCTCTTCCCAAGGCTCCTGTGCGTGTTAACGACCTGTAATGGGACGGGTTGTGCTAGCCCATTAAGCCCCGATGGGGTCCTTGTCGACTTAAAAGTGTGAGGAATTTCACTCAACCGTGTTAAAACACTTCCACCCCCTTTAATAGCTTCACGCATTGATTTAACCCCATGGCACCTGGGGTTATTGGCTGGGAAAAGCCATCTGCTCTCCCCAGCCTCCTGCCCTGCCTTCACGCAGCTACTTTGGCCATCATTTGCGTTTCTGGGGGATCTTATTAGCGGGAGGGCTGCTCTAGCTCTTGCCTTTGGACTGCTCCTGGTGGCTGGCTCGGCAGAGTCCGTGTGGGAAGCAATTTCCCTCCCATCGCACTGAGCGTGGTCTTGCTTTGCTGCTTTTAATGAGAGTACTTTTGCCCTGGCTTGTGTCAGCTGCAGCCCACCTGTGCTGCCAATTACTCCAGCGAATCTGGTGTGACCTGCCGGGCTGGATGTCCGAGGTTTAAGTGTTTCTGAGCTGCAAGGTGTGAAAAATCTCACCAGTGTTGAAACAGCAGGGTGGGGGAGCGGCTTTCTGGGTTATGAAAGACCTAAGGACATGCTGGTATCAGGTGCTGTTGATCTCCGGGGAATTTAGAGAATCAAGGGTTCGGTAATTGCAGGCATGTTGCCAGCATGTTGAGAAATAAATTCTTAATCACAGGCTGTGTGCCCTAATTTTTTTTTTTTTTTCTAGTAATTGAATTAGTTGAATGTGTATTGTAACACCTTGCTGCCTGGCCAGGCTGGGAATGACACACACACAGGCCTGAGGTGTGCCTGTGTGCAGACAGACTGACAGGGCTCTGTGAGAGCGGCAGCGGCCGTTCTGCTACAGAAAGACGATGCATCTGTCACACATTTCCCTTTTCTGGAGAAGCTGGTGTGCTAGCCAGCGTGTGCCTTGCTCACACTGACCCAGGCACCGTCCAAGATCAGCTCTCTGTGGTGCCCATGTAGCCATGACTTCCTTCTGGCTAGTGCCTGATGCCCAGATTCTTCCTGTCTCCTCGTAAAAACTGTTGTTATTGCTGTGGTTTGAGTCATTGCAGGGCAGGTTTGAAGGAGAATATTGGCTGGGCTGATGTTAGCCCAAATTTGTTTTTTATCTTGCACTGGGCAAAAGGCAGTAGTGGAGTGTGGGAATTGGGGTAGCTGGGTTAGTGCTGGGGAGTGAACCCTGTCTTGGGGCTCAGTGTCCCTTCTGTTTATGCACCAACAAGCAACTCCTGTGTGTAAATACACCGATGCCTGAGACACACATTCAGAGTTTCAGCTGTCTTGCGATCCTCTGGTAGGGCCCAACAGCTGAAAGCTGGGAGAAGACACAGCATTTTGGGTGCTGGCTGGACTCTGCAGTGGCTTGGAGGTGCTGTGGTCCCACCTTGGTGCAGAACAGGAAGCACAGTCCATGGGGAGAGCAGTCCCTGGCAGCACAGCTGCAGGTCAGATGTGTCACAGCAGTAGCAACTCATGTTAGCTCTAGCTCTGTTGAGGTTTCTGGTGTGGGAGAGAGCTTGCCTATAGCAAGCAGTTCTCAAAAGGCTGCACCAGGGTACTTGGTGAATTTTAGGGCAGAAGTTCTGCTGGCTCTTGCCCTTTGTGGGATCAGCTGTCTCCATGTAGCATTCAGAAGTCCTGTGCTCCCTAATAAATACCTCTGCAGTTAGGTGCAGGGAAGAGAGCTACAAATACTTAGATTGGTTAGATAGATGGGCAGAATCCAACAGCATGGAGTTTAATAAGTGTGAGTGCCAAGTTCTACATTTTGGCCATAAAAATCCCCTACAATGTTACAAGCTGGGGCAGTGTGGCTGGATAGTGTACAGGCGGAAAGGGATCTGGGGGTGCTGGTTGACAGCCGGCNCTATAGCCTAGATTCTGAGTTGAGGTGTTAGGACATAGCCTGGACTCAATGATCTTAGAGGTCTCTTCCAACCTCATTATTCTGTGATTCTGTGATTCAAGGTGGGGCAATTACAGGGAGAGCAGTGAATGAATGAAGAGGAGTGTGCAATCTCCCTCCTCAGAGCAGGGAGGGCAGGGGAGATTGATGCATTCAAAAGAAATGGGAATATACTGTTGGTGAAGTGAAGCCTGTTTCAAAGGCTTAAACCTTCTCTGGACACCTGTGGCACAGCCTGGCCTGGGACTTTTCTTTCTTGGCAAGAATATGTCTTGTACATGGAAAGCTGGTCTGAGTGACCTTCTGTGTCTGGCTGTCAGAGGAAATGTGCTGAGTCGAAACAAGTGTTCCCAGAGCTGAGTGCTCAGGCTCGGGGTCTGTTTATCTCCATGCTGAGATGCTGGGGTTGGCAGCCAGGCTGTGGTCCTTCTCGAGTGCCTGGGCTCGCTCCCAACCCAGGCCCATCAAACCACTAGTGATATGAGCTTCCTTCTGACTCTGAAGGTCAAATGGCTCGCAGCAGGGTGACAAAGGAGCCCTTGATTTCAAAGAGATTGTTCTTGTGCCTTGCCCTAGAAAAAGTCTCATGGGCCAGGATGCATGCTGGCTGAAAGGAATGCTTAAAATGTTCTTTCTTTGCTCCAGTCAAAAGCCCTTGCAAATGTGAATCAAAATATCTGCCTCAGTGCTTTCCTCCTGTATGCTTTAGGCTGGCCTATTCCTTGAGAATGGCTTGGGCAGTGCAGCCAAATGTCCCGGGGTTCTGTCCCTGGCAGTGGACAGTACTGGACATGCAAGGAATGGCGTAACAACAGGGTGAGTATGTGCTATAGCTACAGCCTTTGACAGTCTCAAAAGTAAAGAGATTTTTTTCCTTTCCCCTCTGCTGTGGGTTTGTCTAAGAGCATGGATTCTAAGAAAGCAAGTCCTGGTCACCCACAGCATCACCACACCACCCACCCATTCTTGGGAAGAGCTGAGGACCTGGCTGAGATGGCTTTTTCTCCCTCTTTCTGTGGGAGCTCGGCTGCTCTCAGGGTTCAGTGGGAAACTCGTCCCTCACCCTCCACCACTGCAAAGCCTGTCTCTCTGTACCCACAGCTGCAAGGTGCCTTCCAGCAAGGCTCTGTGCTGTGAGGAGCCTTGGTGATGCTGTGCACCCCAGCTTCATGCTGCACCCCTCCTCTGCCCAGACATGCCTTGTCAAGCGTCTCCAGGTACAGGTTTTATGCTGCATGACGGTAATCTGGTTGTACATCTTCAGCGCTGATGTGTGACAGCTCTAAGATCAAGCACATCCCAGCTGCACCTCACAGAGGTTTTCTCGGTCCCTTCCAGTTCTTGGTGCTTTGTTCAACCTCTGCAACTGAGGGTGCTCATACTGGGCAAATAAAATGTCAGCATCTCGGCCTGAAAAATACCTCACAGATTTGTCTACACAACTTTAAGTTCAGAAAGAGAACCCATGAACTGGCAGCACTAGTTCTGGTGAGCCTTTGGCCATCCCCTTATGATCAGGAAGAAAAGGGTCCTGAGTGACTTTGTCATGGCAGAAAGTTGTGCTGGTGACGGAGTAAGGTTGTGATCGCTAAATTGATCATCCAGCCTTAGTCCATTGGAGATGAGGTGCTAATTACTGTCGTCATGTGTAAATTGAAGGCAGTGTTCAGGTGCTGGGAGGCAATGACTCCACGGCAAAGGGCTTGCCAGTTGGAGCAGCCGTGGCTGTATCACGTTTGTAGCCTGATTAGAAGGCTTCCTGCTCTGCTCCCGCTGCAAGTGTGGCTTTCTACCATCTGCTCGCCCTTGAGCTGCAGAACACAGCTCTTGGCCAGGGCAGTGATGCGCGGGGATGTTTGCAGAGCAGAGATGAACTGCGTTTTATCCAGGGGGGAAACACTAGCAGGAAAGATGCTGAGTGCTCCCAGCCCTGCCGTTGTGCTCCACTGGGAGTGGTGCTGGGGCAGATGGAAGTGTTTTGGTGTTGCTCCCCATCTCAGTGTAGTCTCTCGCTCCTTGCACAGATCATGGCAGGCTGGCTCGGTGCTTTCAGGTTAGGATAACCCTAACCAGGACCTAGCCTGCAGATGTGGTGCATTGTCTCTTTCGTAGCAGTGTGCCTACATTCTTTTGGGTAGTCAAAACCTGAGTGGCTGTAGCTCTTTCCTTACGGAAAAAACAAAGGACCTGCTGGCTCGTGCTCCCCACGGTGGGGCAGGGTCTGAGCAGCCAGTGGAGAGCATGTTCCCTGCATGGCATTAAGCCTTGCACATTGCTGTTACATCTGGCTGTGAAGCCTTTGGGGGATCTCTCTGCTGCCTGTGCTGTGTAAGTGTAATACAAAATCCAATCTACTTAAGATGCAGGTCTGCATCCACTCTCTCCATGCTGCAGCTCTGGGTCACAGATGGTCACTTAAAAATCACAGATTCTGTCTGCCTTGAACTGAAGGAGGCTGTTTGACCCAGAGCCTCGGACCGAGATGCTGCACAGGCAGGTGAGGGAGGGAGAAGATTTTTTTTTTAACCTCTTGTTCCTTGTACCATCCCTTTGAAACGATCCAAGCTATTTAGGGAGTAGATGGTCAGAAGGCTGGCAAGGATGGGAGAATGAGGATGAACTGTCACTTGGTGATGGTCCAGAGTACCCGAGGAGCTTATGCAGGGCTGCCCAGACGTTCCTGCTGGAGGAAGATGAAGTGTCTGTGCTGTCAACAGCTGATGGAGAGCCCCACTCTGGCGCCTCTCTGCATCTGCTGGCCCAAGTGACCTTCCCTGGGAGAAAGAGACCTGCCAAAGGGTACTTTTGCTTTCCCTTCTGCTGTTTCCCACATTTGGATTGGGGATTTGGATTTGCATTTGATTGCCAAGAAGCCACGTTTCTCCAGCATCTCCCAGCTCCTGCTACCTGCACCTGCCTCACCCCGGTGCTTCCCTAAGAACTGAGGCGTAGGACAGAAATGGCACAAGCTGCAAAGGAGCTGGTTGGTGTGCTTTGATCTTCCCCTCTTAAGCAGATCATGCAGCAGATGAGCAATCCTGGCAGGCTCCCTGTGACCGGGAGTGAGAGTATCATGGCAATGCAGGGAGCAGAGTGCAGAAGGTTTGAAAGGGCACTGGGAGGTCAGGGCTCAGATCCAGCCACGGGTAATGTCACCCCAGGCTCTCCCAGGTGATGTGCAGGAGGATATTGCTGTTGTGTGGGCAGATTGCTGTGATCCCTTTAACAGGGCATGGTCAGAGGCACTTAAGAATTACTTATCTGGCCCTGGGTAGAGTGCTCAGTGCTCGGTCATGTCTGGCTGGGCTGAGGACAGCCTGGTGAAAAGGTTACCTTGTGGCACAGCACAAAGTGGGTTGGTTTGCAATACTGAGGAAGGAAGTAAGCAAATCTCCCTTCCTGGGTTGTTTGTTTTGTTGTTTGTTTTTTTTTTTTCCAAATCCTCTTCTAATCGGAGGGATTAGGCAGATTGTTGGCATGGCAGTACTTTGGCTGTCCAGATGATAACTTCCATTCTTTTGTCTTAAGCAATAGAAAGTACCAGCAAGGAGTCTGTTTGCAGAAAATTCACTGAAAAACAGAATTGTCTGATACCCTGCCAAAGCTGGTGGTTCCTTACCTGCCCTTTGGTTGTTCAAGACCTTAGGCCAGCAGAAGCTCAGGTGGAACAACCTCCTGTTTTAGTGCTTGAGTGCACAAGGGCACCTTGTCCTACTGTTAAGGCTAGGGTCTGTACACATCTTCTGCACTCTCTGCATCAAGGAAACAGTGGGAGTTTTAAGGCACCTGGGTTTTAAGACTTCTCTCTTTTGTGGTCTTGCTGTGGCCATGAAGATCTGAGCCTTCAGGACAGCATTCCCCGACTTTTAAGGGGCACCTTGTATCTTACGACAAAAATCCTTGGGCTGTTTTATGATATATTCCAACATTTTTCTGCTCACAAACCTGCTCTCCCTCTCCTACAGCTGCTGGTGTGTGCAGGTAAGTGCTGCTGTGTGGCTGTGAGGTTTTGCCTTTGCAGCAGTTTTTGGGCTGCTCAGTGACGCCTTCAGTGTCTTGGGCTGAGGAGTGCTGGTCCTAGGGAGCAACGTGCTGCTGCATGGGGCTGGGATGGGGCACCTGGAATTCGTCTCCTCCCAGCATGGGCTGCATTTCTCTCTTCTTGTTTCAGTCAGTAATGCCTGACTGAGCTCATCTTGCTCAGGAGAAGTTTGTGCCTGCCTTGCCAGCTCTGAGCCCTTCCAATACACTTCCCCAGGCATTTATTCCCGTGCTTTTTCCAGAGCTGTCACCAGCTCAGAGCACAAACGTCTTCAAGATTGAATGCTCTCGTGTTATCATTTGGAAATACATGAGCAAAAAAGATTTTTGTAGGGAATGATAATGATCTTGATGTGTTTGCAGTCAATGAGACATCAGACTGCCTCTTCTAGGGCTCCTCTTGTGTGAGTGAAGCTGAAGCCTTACTTTTGGGGAAGGATCTCTTGGTTGGTCACACGTTCTAGCAGTATCTGCAGCCACCAGCCTCCTGTGATGGTTATTTGTCCTGGGAGGTGAATCTCTCCTTGATTCAGGCATATTCTTACTGGGGATATTTCCCTAGAAAGGGAAGCTGTGGGGAGAAGGGAAAGAGTTTTCTCCTCCCTGCACCCCAAACTGGGTCTCAGTGTTGAAGCATCCTGATGTCTCTCTAACACCTTGGATGTGCTTATGCTGTGGGTTGCAAGCAATGGAGTGGCAGGTCTGTGTTTACTCTCCCATTGCTCCTGGAAGCCTGGCTGTGCCAAAATCCAGCTTCAGACTGGCAGCTGCCTGGCCCTCTGAGTCGTACCACTGGCCAGCAGGCTTCAGAGCTGGTGGCCCACCGGGGCACAGTGCAGGAGCTGCTCTTGGCACCTTCCCTGATGCACTTGGCTGCCAGCTCCGTGGCGTCTGCCATCCCTGCTTGGAGGGGACAGGCGTGCTGAGGGTTTGATCTTGCCAGCTGCTGGCAGTAGCACATTTTAATTTCTGTAATGGACCTGGTTCCTGCAGAGATGGTCCGGAGAGAGATAAATCACACGACTTGGAAAACAGAGGCTGGGGCACCAGGTGAAGGAAGAGCCCATCTAGTTCCCATCCAGTTTCTTCTTCTGTTTCTTGTCTTTGCCAAGGCAGATATGCTTCCTGTAGTCTTGGATCCTCTCCAATACCTTATAGTTTACCAGGCTGGAGATGGTATAAATCACATAATACACAAAGGGAAGGTGCTGAACCAGAGAGTTTCCTGGCCCTGATGGGAGCAGGAAAGGAAGAAAAGGAGCAAAAAGGGCTGAAGAGAGGAGGAAGGCTCCACTCACTTGAGTGAGTGGGAGATGGTTTCTGGGTAGGGGTGAAAATGAAGCAGGCAGGACCCTGATTCTCCACACAGAGAGGCTGTTTAAAGGAAGGTGGTGTGTTGCTGCAGCCTGTCACTGCTGCTGCTTCCCATCACTCTTTCCCCATCTGTCCCCACATTTGTCACAGCAGCTGCAGGAGATGACTCGGAGGTGGGTGATGTTTCCAGATCAGTGTCTCCCACCATCCCTGAGGGGAAAACAGCACTGCTGGGGGTAGTTCCATCTGCAGTTACTCTCTGTCCTGATTGTCGAGGCCTCTTCTGCTTCCTTGATTGAGGCTAATGCTATTAAAAAAAAAAAAACAGTCTGATTTTAGCATGTGGGCTGTGTGCAGCATCCCTTCTGGATCTTCATGGCTCTTCTGGAGAGAGGGACCTTGAATGTGCTGCCAAAGCAAATTTTTTCCCCACTGAGTCTTCTTGCTTATCTACTTTTTTTCCTGCTTTTCTACTAGTGCCTTGCTGCTGAACATAGGGCCTTTCTGCAGTGATCTGGTGAAATGTAGTCCCTGAACACCTTTTTGAAAATTCTCCAAGTGGGGAGGAGCTGTGAGGTGCTGGGGTGAGACAGTGAAGTGGCCTGCATCCCACGTGTCTGTCCAGTCACCTCCTGGGTGGCTCCAACCAGCATGGCAGCAGACTAGAAGCAGAAAAATCTTAGTAACAATGAACTCCATGCGTAACGGCAAAAAAAAGAAAAAAAAAGAGAAAAAAAATGAAGACTGCCCCCCCCACCCCAAATTTAAGAAAATGACTGAAAAGGAAGAAAAACTTCTTCCTTTTTCCAAGGACTCATTTTGTCGGACTGAGCAGTGAGGTACTATTGCCAGGGTTAGGAGACAACCTAGAGGAGGGCAGGACAAAACCCCAAAAAGTCAATAGATGAGAACTGAACTCTGGCTCTGATGCCCCAGGACTGCCCAGTTAAATTTACTTTCTTGGATAAGCTCAAGAAAGCAACTTGGGCTGTGCAAATGCCCTAGGGCTTTGACATCCTGGCCTGAGCACAAACCCATGTGTCTTTGCAGGTCCTTCAAGAGCTACTAAGTGGTTTTGGTTTGGTTTTTATGCATTCCCAGCAGCAGTTCTGCCCCTTATCCCTGTGCTGCACTTTCCTGTTTGCTTGGAGCTGATGGAGACCAGAACGCGCCTCACAGCTTGTAATGAGCATGGATAATACAGATCAGAAATGCTCTGGGAAATGATGTTTTGCTTCAATTATATGTGCATGTTACTTGTGGCAAGGGCAGGAAGTGTCCCTGAAGGTGAAGGGTGGGTAGAGTTCATGCAAAACCAAACCAGCCTGTTTTGGCTGGTTCTTCTGGCCTCTCCTCCCTTCTCAGAGGTTTCTTTGCCCTGGTGCCCGGAAGGCACACTTGTGCTCCAGCCTCCAGCAGTCAGGCAGGAATGGTTGCAGATGAGCACCTCGGGCAGTGGAGAGGGAGCACACAGCATGCTCTGCTTGCTGCCCTGCAATGAGTTGCCTTCCTCTCTCCGACTTGGTTTTGTTTTGGGTTGCTTTTTTCTTTTCCTTCCTCACTCCTGCTGTATCTGCACAGGCTCTAAATCACTCCAGGCAGGGCCTCTTGCTGTGTGAGTGGTGTTGGAGCTGCTGTCCAGCTGAAGGCTCTGGGAATGCTGCAGAGACAAAACTGCAAATGGATGGTAGGGACAAGATGGCTCAGCACTGACCCCGCTGATGCACAGTGGCAGCACTGCAAGCACACAGAAGTCTGGTGACCAAAGAACTTGTATTGGTTCTAGCTGCCTTGAGGAGAAGGTGATGGGAAAGCTGTGATGAAACAGTGAAGGACTCTTGTGGGAGAAAAAATCCCTGGGGGAGGATTCTCACTGTGAGGTTGTAGGAAGATTTACGTCCCCAGAATACCTTGTCCAGTTACATTTTTAGGTTAATAATTCTGTACTTGGGGAAACTGAAGTAGAAAGTGGACTTTGAAAGAGGAGGCATTCAGAGGTGTGAAGTGGCCTTGGAGAATTGCATCAGGAAGAGAACCAGGAAAGGAAAAAACTGTGAGAAGACATGCAGCAGTGGGGGATGTAAAATGAAGAAGTGTGCTTATATGTGGATTTCTGTGGGCCTGAGAAGAACAGTCAAATTATTAAAAACTCATCTGCAAGGGTGCTGCTAGATGTCAGAGAGGGGTGTGGATGCTCTGGAGTTCAAAATGGGGTGAACCTCTAAGTCACGGTGTCAAAAGCGTCTGTGGTGCATGATCTCAGCCTTTCCAGCTGGTGATGGAAGGAAGGAGAAAGGCTTTTTCACAGTACTGCCAGGGAGAAGAAAATAGAAGAGAGACAATAAGTCCATTAAATAGAATTGTTTTCTCCCCAATTTCTTTTCCTCTCTCAAATTGAAAGAGTGGAAAAGATTGAGATCCTTGCCATCTCTTTGTACCTGTCTTTAGCAAGACTAAAAAAGCCCAAAGAGATGTGTGGGAGATTGGGAACAAAACATGACTATACAAAAATAGCTATTAAGGAAAGCTTGAGGGTACTTTGAAAGCATCTCAAATGCTTGGCTAACCTCAGCAAATACTCTTCAGGGCATTAGGGGAATTAATGATAGAATGTAAATAACTGTGTCCCTTTGCTTTAAAAAAAGAAGGTAGTCTGGTGCCAGGGATGTTGACAGTGCAAAGGACGCTCCAGTCTGAGAGGCAAGAGGGCTCCCAGTGAGTTGTCCCTGTCCCCACATGAAGTGGTGTAATGTCTCTGCACTCTCACGTGCAAGTTCAGCTTCAGGATGCACCTCTGAAATGGGATTACAGCCTCCGCATGAAAGATCTGTGCTATTTGTTACTCAGCTCAAAGAGGCATCCCAGGCAGCCTTGCCTTAAAGGTGAAGTGAGCTGCAGCTGGAGGGACGAGTGAAGACCAGGCTTCGGTGTTGCAGATGAGTTTTAGAGTTGCAGAGCTTCCCTGACAAAATTGCTTTCAAGATGGAAGTAGGAATGGAAGAACAATGAGACTTCAAAGTGATGGTAAAACTCTTTGAATGCCTGTTCTGACCTTTTGAGGTTGCTGGTCTATCCAAAGTGATCTTTCCCCTGATCCAGTCAGGATGGCTGACTTGCATTTTGAAAGCAATATAATCTGCCTTCTCTTTTTCCATTGGCCTGACTCTGAGAACATGGGCTTCTCCTCTGGCAAGTCTCTTACATGTGAAATTAAGAGATAAAGGAAGGTGCAGAGGGACATCTCAGGGTGGGCTGTCAGTAGATGCCCTTGGTGCTTGTGATGCAGGTTGGCTTCTGATTCATCTTTTTGGCTGGTCCAGGGAAAGGATCTCCAGTACTCATCTGCCCTCCTCTGTTACAGCTCAGGCCCTAATGGGTGTGGTGGCTTTCAGATGCAGCTGAGACCTGGGCACAATACTTGCCTCCCAGCCTAGTTTGCCCTCTTAATGTGACCCACAAGCTGAGTTGTCTCCTTTGCCTTTGCTGTGTGGAATCTGGGCAGCCTTGGACAAGAGTCCCACTGCCAGCAGAAATCTTCTCCCTGCACTTTGGCAGGGGGTGATTAAGTCCTCTCCTGATCATCTCTTGGCTTATTTGAACCAATCGAGCGCTCAAGCCTGTGTCTGCACAGCAGGCTTTCCAGTTCCCAATTCATTCTCCTAATTATTTTTGGAAGCTGCTCCACTTCCACAATCTCTTTTTTTCACAAGCGTGGACACCAGCACTGGAGGCAGTAGCCAGGAATAGTCTCACTGTGCTCTAGCAAGAGCTAATACTAAGCTCATGCTGTTAAGGATACTCCCTGGTGTATGCAGGGCATTTTTTCCCCTTAATTATATTACTGTGCTTGAACAGCCTGGCTCGTGTGTAGGAGCCACAGAGGAGATTTGGAACAGCATTTTAGGATATAGGAGGCTCGTTTAGGTTAACAAGTGGGCTGAGTATTTGATTGTGCTGGCAAAGGTGGTGCTCAGCCTGGAAGGGGAGCTTCAGCAAAGGGGACACGGCAAGGAGAGCCAGTTGCCCTTGTGACACTGGGCGTGCAGCTGATGCAGCATGGCAGGGTTTTGCTTGTGCCATGGCCTCGGGTCCGAGGGTAGGGATGGAATAGCGATGATTGCTTGGGAGGATCGGTTTTCCGCTGAGCAAGTAGGTGGAAAGTCAGGCAACAAAATTAGCTGAGTACACAAACAGTCTGGGCTGGACGAGGCTCTCTCCCCTGGGAGAGATTAAGGCATGTGGTGCCTTACGTAGCAGCGATGGCCCGCGTGCGCTCGGCGTGCCTTGGCGCTCAGAGCTGACAGTTGTTGAGCTGTTGGCTTTGTGCTCTGTCCTCATCACTCCCAGCCCCTTTCCGGTGACCAGCTGTGGTAGAATATCTCCTGACACATGCTCCATCCTTCTTGCTCCTCTTTTCCACTCTGCTCTCCATCCCTGGGGCACTTGAGCTCAGCTTTGCATCTTGCCTGGATCTATATGTCAGGGTGCAAATGGTGCTGTGGGACAGGCAGGACTCTGTAAGCCCTGTGCCCTTTGGTTTGTGCCAACTGAGCTTTTAACAGCAGAGGCTGTACCTGTGAACATCATATGAGACTTCAGAAATAACTGTGATTGCACTGAGACTGTGTCCCTGAGCTGCTGGGTGCAAATGTCAGCACACCCATGAGCACGGAGCAAGTGGCATCTCTCTCAGCCTCTTCCCTGACACACAGGATCACAGAGAGGAGGTGATAGGTGCAGCTGAGCACAGCAATAAAAGCCTTCAGATCCTCAGCTGTTTGTCACCTGGAAGTGTAGAAATCAACAGCATGCTCTTGGTCCTGGCAGCAGGATGGTGCACAGTGATTTTCCTTGGATCCCTGTAGCCGTGGTCTCTGTGGGAGGTTGTGGCTGACCAGGACCCTGCAGGTAGTAGCTATTTCCAGTACAGGTCTGGTAACATCCTATCCAAACTCCAAGAAACAAGCAAACAAAAAAATAATTTGTTGCATGTTTGGTTTTTGGAGTTTTTTTTCCTGCAAGTGGGTCATATCTGCTACTTAGCGTCAAAACACCATAGCAGGTGGTAACTTTTTTTGCAACAAAACTTGATGCAGGAATGGAAAACGTCCAGCAAAATCTTAATCTGACTTTATTTCTGAGGAGGATGGGAGCTCTTTCCCCCCAACCTATCTAACAGGATGTAGATAAACATTTGGCAAGGTCTGAATGTAAAGTCCCTTGGTGGGTCAGAATTCACAATACATGGTAAAGCAATAAGAGGCTTGAAGGTGTCTCAAGTGGCATTGCAAGTAATCTCTTTAATTCTGCTTTTAATTTATGTCTGCTAATGAGCAGGGAGGAGTGGCAGAAGTCTTAACTTCATCTTGTGTAACTTGGAAAAGAGAATGAAACTTGAGGAGCTGCCAAAAAAAAAAAAAAAAAAAGGGAAAAAAAAAAAAGGAAAAAAAAAAAAAAGCAAGGATGTGAAAAAACTGTAAGGAAACCAAAACAAGAGAGGATGAGAAATGAAAACTCCAGGCTACTGCAGGAGGGAAATTAAATCCTAAAGTGTAAGGAGTTTGAATGTTTCCTGTGCTGAAAGCATCAGACTTCAAGCATTTTGCAAATGGAGTCCAGGGGCCAGGTTTCCTTCTGCATAGTTTGGTGTGCACCATGCTGGGTTCCCTTCAGCTGCCTGCCTCCAGATGTACAATTGCCCTGCTTAGGCAGGAGTGGGGATGGGAGGAGAGCTCTCTGGCTGTCTCCTTTCTCAACGTGCATCCCTGGGGACTCTCCCCTGCTCTGAGGCTGCTGGTGTCTGGGCAGAAGTTAATACTGTGGTACACTCCAGGTACTTGTAAATAGCAGCTTGACCTGATTCTCTGGCTGGTTTGGGGTCAAAGGGTCACTCTGACTCATATGCTGCTTCTTTGGCAGCATTTATCACAGAGCCAATAACTTCGGTGTCTTGTAGCTCCTTTGTCATGGGTGTGTTCCACCAGAAAAGCAATAAGGAAGGAGCAGGGAGTATGGGAGGAACAGGTCTGGGTTTTCTGTTTTCTCTTTCTTGCCTCAAATTCAGGCTGATTAACCCTAAGGAGGCACCTCAAGGTGGAAAACACATATCAGAGAGGACTGGAACTGTGTTTTGGTAGATCCAAAGGTGACTTGCGGCTCTGCCACCAAAAGTCAAAAAAAAACCCAGGCTGTGCAAGCTGTGAGAGATTTTGCTCTGTCTCCCACACACCCACTGAGTGGGGCTTTGGAACCAGGCACCTTAAACCACAATTCCATCTCTGTCTCCTCATGGCTGCCTCTGGACAAGGCAGATGTTGAATTGCATTGCTTCCCCCTCTTGTTCACCTGCATTCCCCCACAGCCTTGGCTAGCAAATTCTAAGCCTAAACTTCTCCCCAGGAAACTGCAGGGTAAGTAAATATTCTCTTTTAGAAACTTCTTTCCCGGTTGAATTGACTCTCTTGGTGCTTTCATGCATTTTAAGAAGTCAGAACAGTTCACAATTGAAAACAAGCAATGTTTAGCTCCTGTGAAGGGAAATAGTCAGGTACCAGAAAGACTGTCATTTTCACCATGCTCTTACAAAAGAGGGTGTTACAGTAAGCTTGCTTATTTCACTGGAGGAGAATTCAGCAGGCTTGATGGAAACCGGATGAGACAGGCAGGGTAAATGGATTTTGCTGGGTGAATTGAAAGCAAAGAAACACGCACGTGTGGTGGCTGGTCAAGAATTAACTGTGTCTTGCACAAACCAGGAATGAATTAAGGACAGAGAACTAGGAAACCCTGAAACAGCATCTGTCCAGCTATATTTTAGATCTCTTCACCTGTGGTATGACTCCAATGGCAATTGGATGCCGTGAGCCAGGTGTCTCTGTTGAGCCATCTCGCTGCATTTTGGCTCTCCATGGGCTGGAAGGATTAGGAGTGTTGAGCTCCAGCACGCTGCCGTGCTGGTGTAAGACAAGTTGAGGGGGCTTTCTCCAGATGCAGCATCCCCTGGGGTCACCATCACCTGCTGGAGGTAGCCAGGAGCTTGTGAGGACTGCTGGGGTAGAGCAAAGGAAAAGGTCAGATGTCTCCTGGTCCCTGGCTCCCAGGGGAGGAGTGATACCCAGCCTTGCTCATGGGGGCAGGAGGTTCTGCAGTGTTTTCCCACTTTTAGAGGGTGATGCCCAGTGAGCACAGTGTGGGGATCACTGTATCCCTTCCTGGCACAAAGCACTTATTCCCTGTTCCCAGTGCAGCATCAGCAAGGACCCTTCTGTTGGAGTGGGACCTCTGTCCTGTCTTGCTCACAGCTGTGTGGAGGGCTGGAGGGCTGAGGAGATGGGGCACTGGAGAGGTCTATGGCATCTTATCTGTGCCCTCTTCTGCAACAGCTCACTGCCATAACATGAGAACTAGGCTCCCGTCCTGCAGCCCTGCAGCTCTGAGCAAAGTTGCTTGTTTCTACCATTATAGCTACAAAAAAACCAATCTTCCAGGGCCAGGGGCATGGGGATGTATTGCGTTTGTGTGCAAGGCTTTGGTGGTGGGGGTGGGAGCTGCAGAGGTGGTTTCTGTGAGAAGAGCTGCCAGAAGCTTCCCCTGTGTCCAACAGAGCCAATAAGAGCTGGCTCCAAGACAGACCTGCCACTGGCCATGGCCAGGCCCATCAGCAGCTATGGCAGAGACTCTGAGATAACAGATTTAGGAAATGGGGGAAGAAATTACAGTTGCAGCCAGAGAAGAGAGGAGTGAGGTTATGTGTGAGTGACAGCTCTGCAGAGAGCGAAGACCTGGAGAGAAGAGGCGCTCCAGATGTCAGGGCAGAGATTCCCCTGCAGCCCGTGGTGAGGACCAGGGTGAGGCAGCTGTGCCCCTGCAGCCCTTGGAGGTCCATCCTGGGGCAGACATCCATGTGCTTTCTGTGGAAGACCTCATGCCATGGCCGTGGATGCCCCAAGGAGGCTGTGACCCCGTGCTGGAGCAGGCTCCTGGCAGGACCTGTGGCCCATGAAGAGGAGCCTGTGCTGGAGCAGGTTTGCTGGCAGGACTTGGGACCCTGTGGGGAGCCCCATTGGAACAGGCTCTTCCTGACCCTCTGGAAGGGACCTGTGCTGGAGAGGTTAATGAACTGCAGCTGGTGAGACAGACCCATGTTGGAGAAGTTTGTGTGGGACTGACTCCTGTGGTACGGAACCCACTCTGAAGCATGGGAAGAATGTGAGTATTCCAGCCTCTAAGGAGGAAGGAGCAGCAGAGACAACGTGTAATGAACTGACTGCATCCTCTAATCCCCATTACACTGACCCTCTGTGAGAGAGAAGGCAGAGAAAATTGGGGGTGAAGTCGAGCCCAGGAAGAAGGAAAGGGTGGGAGGAAGGTGTTTTAAGATTTGGTTTAATTTCTCATTACCTTACTCTGATTCAATTGGTAATAAAATGCATTAATTTCCCCAGGCTGAGTCTGGTTTTCCAATGACTGTAATTGGTGACTGACTTCTCCCTGCCTTAATCTTGACTGAGGAGTTTTTGCTGTATTTTCTACCTTCCCTGTTCCTCTGAGGAAGGGAGTGATAGATTAGCTTTGGTGGGCATCCAGCCTGGGTCAGCCCACCACAGGAAACTCTGAGCTTTATCCCCTAGGGATAACAAGGCAGGAGTCCAGCAGAGGGGAGGGCAGCATGGTTGGGTGTGCTGTGCTTCTCCCAGCCTGATGAAGGAGCCTCAAAACTGCTGGGGGCTCTGTTTAGTGTGTGAGGACAGCTACAGCCAAACAGCCTTTCTGGTGTCATCCTCAGGTAAACCACCTTGGCAGGGAAAAGTCTGAGTGCCAGCATAACATATCCTCCTTAATCATACCCCAAGATACTCCTCTAGCAGAGACTTCTTTCCTAAACAGGAGTGACATTGGCCAGGTATAATGCACAACAGCAGGCTCCTTGTGTAGCAAATGTGACCCAGAGTGTTAGGAAGAGGGTTTTAGTTCTTCCATGTTGACTGTCTTGCCTCCCTGGTGAGCACTGAGGCAGAAATATGCTCATTAATAAAAAAATATTATGCTCTGCCTCTTGGTAGTGACTCTATTTACTTTAGTAAAGGGAAGTTATATTCTCCATCAGTATAAATCAGGAATAGTTGCCAGTGCTGTGTCCCTTGGCAGGCTCATGAGCTCCAGCCAGAGATGAGAAGCAGAGGCACTCAAATAGGGGCAAATAGTAAGCAAATTATAAAGCTTACCATTTATAAGCTTATAAAAAATGAGCAAAACCAGGTAAAAACTGAAAAAAGGTAGGGCATCTCTAGATGAGGGAGGCTGCTTGAGAAGAGGTGGCCTGGGAAATGCTTAAGAAGTGCCTGTTTAACCTTACAGCACTACACCCTACATGTAACCTATGAGTGCATTTGGATCTCGGGGCTGATGATCCATGCATGGCTCTTGCACTCTTTGTTTATGTTTTCTGTGCATTTGAAGCCAAAACACCTGGAGTCCCTCTTTGCCACTGACCTGTATAAGGTGCAAGGTGGAGATGTGCTTGCGCTCAAACCTTGAGTGCAGATTCACAGATTCACCTGGATCTTGCCTTCTGTGTTGGGAATGGCTGGATCTGGAAGCCTCTGCTGCTCAGCAGGCAGATGCTGGCCATCTCTGTGTGTTGGTTAGTGGCACACACCAGCTCAGCATCATGGCTGGTGTCAAGGCTGAATGGAAGCCGGATACCCCAGGATGAGAGGGATGGGGAATCAATCTTACATGAGCCCTGATGGCAAGGGTAAGCTAAACTTATTTCCTCTTTGCCAAAAAATAAGTCCTTCAGCTTACAAGGTGCAGCAGTAGCCCTCAGTTTTGCAGAGACATCAGTGTCCCTGCTGTTTCCAGCCCAGGGTTCCGTGTGGCCCCACTACTGCTTTCCTCTGGACGTGTTCCATGTCAGCCTCTCCCTTGCTCCACCGCTGGCATGGCCACTGCCTAGATTTCTCCTTCCCTGCCAAGGTGCTGCCTGCATCTCCCTGCCTGTCAGGATGCCCTTTGAAGGGAAAGGGAACTTGCTTGCCTGGAGCTCCCACTGGACTTAGAGGCAGACGGTGCCTTGGGGAGGTGTAGAGTGATCACTTTCCTGTTGCTTTCATGTCAACAGAGGCTTGCTGTGGAGCCACAGCTGCTGTGGGACAGGCTCTCTGTCTTGCTGGAGGATTTGTTTTCTCTCACCAGCCTCTTTTACTGGGTTAAAGCCTTTGACCTGATGAAGTCTGGCAAGCTGGGCTCCTTGTGACACGCATTTTGGGAAGGGCATTGCTTAGCGTTGGGTTGTAGCTGCCCATTGCAAAGTAGTAGCAGGATTTTTACCTGGTGGCAGCATTCCTGGGTTCAGCAGCCCAGGAGGAGGCTGCCTGGACCCAGAGCTGTGGTTATGCAGCTGCTCCAGTGACTTTTGCAGCACCCATGGAACCCTGTGCCACTGCCATTGCTGGAGGGTGTTGCATGGGCTTGAAGTGCTTATAGGTGTGGTGGTGTCCAGCTGTCAGGCTGTGTCTGCACTGGGAGTCTGCATCCTGGTCTCTCCCACGACACCAGAAGTACAGGCAGGGTCCTACCTCTCCAGATACTGCAAGAGCAGAGCATTTTCAGTGTGAACTACCTCTGTGCCTTTCACTGGCTTAGAAATGTCCTAATCTTTATGCTAAAGCACTTCCCCATTCTCCTCTAGCAGGGCTGGGCCCCTCTGCCCCACACTTCCACATTTGTCTTCCTCACCTCTCCATCCTTTTTGGCCCCACCCCAGCCTGGCAGTGCTCTGGGGAGAAGCATCCTTTGGGCAATGGAAGCTGGGGAAGCAGACAGCAGCAGGATGAACAGGGAGAGCGCGTTGGTGCATCCTAGTCAGCAGTGCCACCTGTGACTCTCACGTCTCCAGCCAGCCAGATGCTGCCCGTGGATCCCATCTCCCCGGGGCAGGCATGGGGAGCCCATCGAGTGCCTTTTAGCAGGAGGCCAAGGCTGCTTCTGGAAGCTGGGAGGAACAATGAGGGCGCTGAAGCAGCCAGAGCACGGCCGGGGGCAGAGGGGGACAGGCAGGCAAGGGGAAGCCATGCAAATGGGGACTTTGATGTGGCTGCAAGGACCGGGGCTGGAGCATTGTTCCTATCACATCACATCAGTTTCACATTCCTCATGCAGGAGTGATCAACGCTTTCAGGGCCAGACAAAAGAGCGGGGAGATGAACAAAAGCGAGAGGGGGGGCTTTACCTACTGCAGAATAGAGGCAGAGGATGAATTGCTCTCTTGGCAAGCCATGGAGATGGGCTGGCGGTTGCTGTGCTTTAGAGCACCAGCTTAAAATTTTTCTCTTTTATTTAGAGGATGAAAAAAAAAAAAAGGTAGGAGAAAGGGTTTCCTGTGTGTAAAAGCGGGTATAAATAAGATAGCATGACAAGTATCTGTGGTCCTCTTGCATTCCCTTGCCTGGTCTCCCCAAGTGATGGCTCTCATCCTATTGCAGAAATGTCCTCTTGAGAAGAGCTGGCAAACATGGGTTTGACCCAGACTGCAAGGTGAGAATACTTTCAAGGGAACCTTCTCCCAAAATTAGCAATGTGAATGGGCTTGGAAGGGCCTGACCATGTACCGTGGAAGACTGGGCTCTGTAGACCTATGAAGGTTGCTGGGATCAGCCCTGGAACAGGGGGAAGAGCTGTGTTAGAAGGAGCTGACCATTGTGCCCACCTCTCCTAAGCTGGAGTGTGAGGAGTAGAAGGGTGGAGGAGGTGAGGAAGCACTTCATCTTTGCAACTGCTCGTTCTGGGGTCCTGCCTGTTGCTGCAGAGATACCTTGGTCAAGGCCCTTCACTGGGCTGGGTTTTGGTGGAGCTGGAGAGCAGAGATAGGGCCCAAGGCAGAATATGGCACATGTCCATGTGTGTGTGTTTTTGTGCTGCCATCTCAGCCTTTGCTGCAGCCTCAGTGGCTGAGCCCAGGGTCACTGAATTCTGGCTTTGCTCACTTGTTTTTCCATCCCTGATGTCTCCTGGCTCTAGCCTATCACTGACTCCTCTCTTCTCTGTGAGCCTGTGGTCCTTGTTCTGCCCTGCCCTCAGCTTCCTGCTTTCTCTGGTGTATGCTGCCATGCCCTTACCTCAGGAAAGACTGCATTGTACCAAATCTCTATTTTCCCCTTGCGTGTGCTATCTTCAATTTGCATTTTGCCTGTATTAAGTGGAACTTAATAGCTCCTCAAGGATACTCTAGCTTCTCAGCCTTTTCCAAAAATCTTTCTCCTGTGGAAGCACAAACCTTGAACATTGTCCCCACTGCACAGCCATCCCCTGCTCTCCCAGCCCCATGCACTGCTCTGGCTGCCCCCCCTCAGCCCTGACCCACAGCCCCCTCCCCTCCCTCAGCTCTGGGCCCCTCTGCCTGAAAGGCTGTCAATCAGGCTGAATTGTCTGGTGGTTTTGTGATGTGGAAAGACTCCCACCAAGGAGTCAAGGGCCAGGCTGAGACCTTTAAACTCGATCCCATTTGTGTCTTAAATCAAACAGGAATCTAGGTCCTGGGATGGAGGGGGAGGTTTAAGGGGATGCAGAGGCTCAAAAGCCTCCACTGCCCCCCAAGTTTTCCTGGAGTCCTTTCCCCACCTGCACTGTGTGGAGCAGGGAATGTGCCCATGGCCCTGGAGTTTAGGACTTTGTTTCCTCTGCTCTGGGGGTTGGCAGCACTGCTTCCTTTAGTGCTGGCCCTTTGAACCACCCTCTGCCTTGGGGTGCATGGCAGAGGTGGTCCCCTGAGCAAGGATTGAGGAATATGCTAGGAAGTGGAGACTTCCCTAGGGAAGGGAAGATTTCTGGGATCTGCTGTTGGGAGCATATGGGCCTGGGGAGGTGGGCAGAGCTCAGAAGCATCTCTGGTCTTGCCAGTTTGTGGTGGCTGCTGCTGCATGGGAGGATGTGGGTGCAGAGGCCAGATCAGTGGCTGATGTCCTGGAGATGTTTGCAAGGTTAAAAGTGATGGTTGAGCCTCCTCCCAAGACTCTGCAGGCAAGCCTGACCTTACTGGACTGATGTCATTGCAAAGAGGAGAGTGCCCTGGCCTCTGTCCCTGGTGTGCCCATGGCTCAGTGGCTTGAATCACACAGTACCTGGTGTTGAAATTCTCCTGCTGGTGTCCATAGAGAGAGGACAAAACCAAAATGAGATGTCCCAAATTCCAAATCTACTGCCAGAATAGGACACCAGGGCAGGCAAGGCGTGTTAAACACTCTCTGCTTGTCCTTACTGTGTGTAAAGATGGGCTTAGTCTGCAGAAGGAAGATCATCTTAAATGGCAGGTTGAAATTTCTGCTTTTTTCTCTAGAAGGGGGTTTGATAGCAGCAGAGTTAGTGGTGCTCTAGGGCTGAGCCTCATTTCATCTCATGGGGTTTGCTGGGGGCCCTTGACCTAGGGCTGCTGCAAAGAGGAGGGAGAGCAGGGCTGGGTGGGGACCAGCTGCTTTTTCAGCTCAGTTCATGTCTTTCTCTGCCTGCTTGTGAGCAAAGGGCTTGCTATTCTTTTTTCTTCCAACTTCTTTCCAAAGTCCGCATAGGTCAGAGATTTCATTTTGTCTTCCCGAGGGTAAGTTGCAAATCTCTCTTCCCCTGACAGAGCCGTGTTTTCAGGAGAAGCCTGGAGCTGCCTTAAGACATGTACAAGCTCAGAAATGCAGTGGCTGTGTTTATTTTTTGTGTTCTGGGCAAAGTCAGAGCTGCTGCCGGTGCTAAGTAAATACAGAACTACCCTCATGAGTGACTGCATTAGCCAGGGCCATACTTGCTGCCTGCATGAAACCAGATGGATCTATCTGGGGACTGGAACAGCAGCTTTCTTGTGACTAGCAAAGGCAGAGCCACTGGCATTTGGATTACCAGCTCTCCTGTGCTTTTAACAGAGTGCCAATGTTTGACAAAACCATTAAGTTAAATTAAGCCCTACGTGTTTCAAGTGGATTCTGAGACTTCTGGCTGACTCATTAGCAGAGCTGTCTCTTCTCCCTTTCGTCTTTCTCTCCATTTTTTTTTTCCCCCTTCTTCCCCCTCCTCCATTTAATTCCCTCTCTGTAGCTGGTTTTACTGCTGACATTTAAAAGCAACATGTGGAGACTCAAGGAGAGACCTGGCATTGGGATGGCGCTGCTGTGAGCCCAGACGTGCCCGGTCCCGCTGTGGTGGGCAGGGAGGATGTTTGGAAGGTGTTTGCTTGAGGCAGGCGCTGGGTCCCACAGAGCCTGCGTATGGATTAGCCAGGGATGCTCCAGTCCCTGCAGAGCCCACGGCTGCTCTGCTTTTACCCATTGCCAGTGTTATTTATGGCCGGGTTGCTGCTTTGCTGGGCCGTTTCCAGAGGGCAGAGAAGGATGCCCTGGGTTCCCCGGGGCTCTCCAGGGATAGCAGGGAGCATCGGTGGGAAGCACGGTCTGTCCGAGTCACCTTGACTTGCCTCTGGCGAAAGTGAAGTACTTTAAAGAGGCACAGGGCGATGACCTTGTAAATGGATGCGTGACCCAAGCGCTTCCCTGTGGCGTCGGCTTCTTTGTGTCCCTGATACTGCTCTTCACGCCTGTGGGGAATCACTGGGGCTGGGGGGTGGTTGCTGGGGTCTCATTTGCACAGCTGCGTCTCAACTGTGCAAGCTCTGCTAGTCACTGGTGTGAGAAATGCTGTCAGCCTTCCCCTGTCCCTCCAACACGGCTTTTCTTGGGGCAGCGGAGCCCCTGTGGGACCTGGCTCTGGCTACTGGTGGAGCTGTTGCTGCCCTGGAGTGTTTTTTGGGGGTGGAGTGTGAAGAGGCTGAGCACTGAGCACACCCGTGAGAGGGGCACCGGCACCTGCGGCGCTGGGATTTGGAGGGATGGATGAACCCTGCATGAGGACCAGAGGCAGCTGCTTCACCGGGGCTGTGCTGGTGTCTGAGGTGGTGTCAGGAAAGAGGGAGAACGGTGGCATGCAGTGGTCCTAGAGGCCGGGGATAGCAAAGCACTGAACAGTATTGGAGTGAAGGTTTTGCAAGCAGTTAATCTGCTGAGAGGGATCTGATGGAGCTTGTGCACTAAGGAGAAGCAGTTGGATGGTGGAACAAAGCTGGAAAGGGCTTTCTGCTGGTGTCTGGGGTTTTGCAGTGCTCTGATGTGCTGTTCTGTGGTCCTGGTCCATGGAAGCACACTGTGCCAAGTGCTGTACTGGCAGACAACATCCCATTTAGAGGCTCCTGTTCCTCTGCCTGAAAACTTCAAAATATCAGTTGCAGATGATGTGGGGACTGCAAGCTTTGGAGAATCTGGTCTGCACTGCTGGAACAGCCTTCCCACTGAGCAGGTCACTGCTCTTTGCGCTGAAATGCCCTCAAACCCCTCCGCTTCTGTGCACCTCTTGCCCCTGGGTCTTTGCTGCCTTGGCCCCGTGTTTATCAGGTCATTCTGAGATGTGGCCTCTTGACGCACACGATCTCCCCTCTCGCTCTTCCTGTCACAGACTGTCTGGAGAGGAGCCAGGAGCCGCACAGGGGAGCTTTCAGCAGATCAACACGACTTGGTCTCGGGTGTGCAAAGCTGGAGCGTTAACCCACGCAAAGCACATTGGGGTGAAGCCTTGGGAGAATGTCAGCACTGTGGAAGCTGCTCCCATTGACAGCCAGAACATGGTGCCCATCACCATATCTCCGTGCTGTGGGCACAGCCCCCACCCCCCATCAGTGTCTTGTTTCTCTGGGTGCTCTCTCTCGTTATTTCCATGTTCATTAACGCTGATATGCTCAATTGCATCAGCTCATTTTGAGGGACCAAGTGCAATCCTGTGCCTTCATTTGCATCCCCGCTGCCTAGCTGTTGCCCAGGCAATGCCAGGTGCTTTGACATCATTACCCAGCCAACTGGCATCCTCTCTGCCCCATTAACCTTCCTGTAATTGACTTCAAATTGAACGAGCAAGGGAAGGGAAGGGGAGGGGAGGAGGGAAACTAGCTTGAAACGGCAACATTTTGTGCCACCGTGTAGCAGGGCTCTTTGTTTTTTCAAGGGAAAACTGTGGCAGTTGTTTACTGCTGAATACACCTAGGTTTGAGAGGGGTTTCTTATCTGTTAGGAAGCTGTGCAGTTTGTCTTGATTTGTAGATTTCCCCACCATCATCTCCTGGGGGAATGAGATGTCAAAACTCCTTGGGGTGGTTTTGGGCAGGGGAACTCAGAGGGTTTGTGGAGAAAAATGATGCTGGAGATGCTGGGAGCAGTGGGTCTGTGCAGCCCGGGAAGGGAAGGTGAAGAAGGATGTTGAGGGGCATCATGACAATCTCAAACTCCTTGATGGGTAGGGAGAGGCAGGAGATGGAGTGGTTTTTGTAAGCACCAAGGGGCAGGGCAGCAGACCACAGCCCAGTTTGAGGTCAGCCAGTCAGGCACTGAGAATTATCTTGTCCCCACGTCAAGCACTGCAACAGGAATAGGAGATGGGGAAAAAGTCCCACCTTTGAAATGCTCAGCCCTGACCTGCAGAGCCTCTGTACCTGAGATGGCTGGTCCCATGCCCCCTGCATGGCATTGAGTTGAGATCTGAGTCAGGCTGCAATATTCTATAGCTCTGATCTTAAATCCATTCTGGTAACTACAAATACTCCTCTTCTTTTTCCTTTTTTTTTTTTTTAAGTCTAAAACGTAAATGTTGAAACAGTATAAAACTTCTCTGGAGTTTTCCCCATTTAAACATAGAACTTGCTTTTTGTGTAATTTTTGTTTTGTCCCCTTTTGGGCCAAAGTCACCCAAACAGATGCTTCACTACAGATTCTCTACCACCAAATTGGCATCTTCTATCAACTTGAGTCAATTTTATTTATTCACCTTCTGCTTGCACAGCACTGCGGCCGCCAAGTCTTCCTGTGTTTGCTCATGACTTGTGCTGGATGTAATTCGTTAGGCTTAATTGAGCTGCCAGAGGAGAAGGGCAGTGCAAGAGTGGATGGATGGAACCCTTGGCATCAGCTGCTTGATTGCCAAACCCAGCAGAACTCGTCCTGCTCCAGCAGAGCCCCTGGACAAGGCAGGTCTGTCCAAAGTGGGCAAGTGCTGAGCTTCTCTTTTAAGAGAACTTCCCATGTGCTTCAAAGTTGGGGCAAAGGGGTGAAATACTCTAGAACTTTACTGCCTCCTATTCATTATTTACTAATATTATTGTTTTAATTAAGTTAAATATAATAAATATTGATATATTTATATTACTATATTACTATATAAATATGTCAATATATTATTATAATATATTATATATTTACATATATATTTATTTTTTTATTTTTATTTACTATAAATAAGTTAATATTACTTACTACCTGTTACCTATTAAGAGAGGAGATAATTCTGCACTGTGTCTTTAGGTTTTTAGAAGGCAGAGCTGAGGAACTTTTGGCAGGAGGGATTTCATAAGATCTAGGATTTCAGATGGTGTGATCCTTCCTGCCTGGCATGGGCTGTTTCTTGCATGGCTTCATCTCCTTATTGCCTGCAAGATGCAGGAGTCCACACAGGACCAGAAAAACCTGGGGCTTTTTGTACAGACCTTGAATTGCTGCTGGGCTGTGGTGATAGGAAAACTGCTCATCCCCTCCAAGAGAGGAAATCTTTATTTGGGGTGAGCCCTGGGGCTGTCCTAAGTGAGCACTCCTAAGTGCTGTGTTATAGAAAAAAATCTGATGGAGGCAATCGCTGGCACTTGTGGGTGGTGGTCTGGGGTCTGACTGTCAGCTGGGAGAGAGTGTTCAAACCTTTGGTGGCCACAGTGCTTGGAGGCAGGTCAGGGATGGAGGGAGTGCAGCATTAAGAGATCTCTGGCATGCAGCTCAAGCTGGAAGTGGTGTGACTGTGCCCTCAGCAGCTCTCTTGGGGAGCTGAGGCCCCTCATATTGCACTTGCAGTCAGTGAACCGTGGTGTGAGGGGCACAGCTCTGCCTCTGTTTCCACTAGAGCTAACAGAGCTTAGTATCAATTAGCAGCTTAATTTGTAATTAATATCTTGCTGTCTCTTTTCTAAATGGCTTTCGGAGGGGGCTGATACAGGAGGGTCACCCAGCCCGCAACATGCTGTCATCAACTGCCAAGGAGCATCCTGAGATTTGGGGGGTGGGTTTGGATGTGGATGTTGTTAGAAAGTGGGGAAACAGCCCTGGCAGAGGATTGGGATGCAGGCTGTCCTGGAGATGAGTCTGGGACCTCAGAACATTAATGCTTTTCTGTATTTGCATCTGTGAGTGCTGGCTGATAATCCTGGGGTAAACCACTGAGCAGGGATCAGTCCAGGCACTTCCACCCTTGCAATCCTTCTGTGACAGCCACCTCAGCAGTGCTGGGGGCTGCCCATGTGTCTGGCGGGTGCTGCGAGGGGCTGGCAGGGCCATCGCTTCCCCCTGCCAGTGGGAGCTGCTCCAGCAGCACAGGTTGCTTTTGCCCCAGTCCAGCTCGGGATCTTCCTTTCTGGGGCTGGCATATGTCATCTTCCTTGCAGGTCTTCGTGGGTTTCCCTTCCTGTCCATATGGATTGTTGCTCTGCTGGCTGTACCGTCCTGTGATGGTGTGAGGGGACTCCAGCCTGCTGAGTGCCCTTTGCACGGGTCCCTGCCATGTAGAAATTGGAGCTGCTTGCCAAAAGTGACAGTGAGTGAAGAGACAGCAGAGATACAATCAGCCCAGGGCCACCCAGCAGAATGAACTTGCCCTTCCTTGTACCCTGGGGAGATCTGCTAGCTCTAACTGTGTAGTATGTTGCTCTCCAAGTAGTCTTCCTGGTACTGTCCTACAAGGAAGAGCTGGATGTAATGATGATGATCCCATTTCTTCCTAATCCCCATTCTGCTCCAACCTTCTCTGGCATGCATGCTCCATGTAAGTGGTACAGCAGACTCCTGCCTTTGTGTCTTGCTTCCCTCGCACTTTTCTTGGAGCCTGTACTCATTTTAGGACAGAAGTGCTGTCTTCCTTTTTCTTTAGTGATTATTCCTGCATGATCAGTTGCTGTTTCACTCTCTGAGAAATCATAAAAGTGTCTGTGTACTACCAGGAGGAAAAAAAAAAATCTTCTGTGCTTCACCTGGCAGAGGAGAGACGGCACAGAAAATGCAAAATGGATGTGTGCAGCAATGGGAACCACTGGAAAACGATGGCCGGATATCAGCAGTGGGGGATGCTCTGCATGTCCCAGGTGGAGTGGGAGACGTGGTGTCTGAGGGATAGATGTTCTCATGTAACTCCAACCTAGCCTTCCCTGTGTGAGTGATGTAACTGGGTTTAAGTTGTTTGTGTTTTTCCATTTCAAGTCTTTTCAGTGCCCAGCTGCTTGAGCCAAGTGTTCCCTTAGCATTTGAGGCTCTCTGTGCAGGCAGAGATTTGCATCTGAGTTGTTTGGCATTCATTTGCTGTCCAGTGGATCTCCTGTCTGGAAAGGTCTGCAGTCGGGTCAGAAGCTCAGTTAATTTGCACTGGAAGGCAGACATACTTTGTTTTGCATGCTGGTTTCTTGCAGAAATCCCATTTGAGGTATTTGTTCTCTTATTGAAGCCATTTTAGGAGCCATGGCAGCCTCCCTGCAAGGCTGGAAAAGAGACAGCTAGCCTGAAAGGTGCAAATTAAACCTGTGCTCAGATAAAAAGTGCTACTGCACTGTTAATGTGGGCCTTTCTTCAGAGTTTTGGGGCTTTTTGCATGCAACTGAGGAAGAAATACTTACTAAGAGTCCTGTGGGAAGTAAAGCAGGCTCCAGAGTTCAGTTTGCAGCTACATTGGATTAAATACTTCGAAAATTCAGGGGAAAAGTGCCAGAGGGTCTTTAACTCTCATTTGGATCAGCTCATGAAATGATGAGACAGGGCAGGCATTTTGGCACAGCTTGTCTGTGAGGAAGGAGACTTGGGAAGAGCAGCTGTGTGGGGCTGTGGTGCTGCTGAGAATGGGGGATGTGGCCACTGATCAAACACAGGAAGTGTTTAGTTTGAAACTTGATTATCCAAAACCTTTGCTCTTCCCTGCCTGGGTGCCAGACTTGGCACCTGTGTGGGTCATCTCCTCTGTGTCCCCAGGAATATGTCCTTCAGGGATTGCTCAAGAGCCCACTTCCAGCTCCCAGCAGTGTGTGTTTGCATCCCAGGCGGATGTCATCACTGACAGCCCAAGGACCATGGGTGCAGCAGTAGGGGTCCCAATGGGCTGGGGTACAGGTACCCCAAAAACATGTGTGTGGAGAAGGCAGATCCAGATGCAAGTCTGAAGGGGATTAAAACCAGGAGAGGCCATAAACCCTCTTTGCTTTTAAGAGGCTCTTGATGACTTGTTACAGCTCTGTGTGTTGGAGATGCTGTTTGCACAATCTCCAACTCATCCCAGCCTGAGGTGCTCCTGGGGCCTCAAATACACCTTTTCCATGCCCTGCAGCAAGATTGTCAGGGATTTGACAGGTAAAAAGTGATCTCTACTGAGTGGTATCAGCACTTGAGCTTTCCTTCACCTTCCCTCGCACCCTGACCAGCCCAGGAGGGAGCTGAGAGAAACATCCATCAGTGATGCAGGGCTGTGGCATCTGTGGGAGGTCTGGTGCCAGTGGAGAGCCAGCTGTGGACTGCAAAGGGTTAAAGAGACATTGACAGTAAACAGAAAGAGAGGACAAAGCAAGTCTGCTGTAATTATGTAGCATTTATTATTAATACGCTGGAATTGCTGGAAGCAGGCTCCGTAATGTGAATACTGATACAGAGGTTCAGAAGACAATTTAGCTCATCTGTCTGTTTATTAGTTCCCTCAGCTCCGGCAGGCAGTGAACTAAAGCCTTGTTTGCCACTGTCTTGTTGCTGTCCCTCCCTCTGCCCCTGAACTCTTTGCTGTTGCCATAAAGAAACCTGGATTTGTTCATCCTCTGGCCGGGCACCACAGCAGTGCATGGCATGATCCTGGATAGCCAAGCAAGGCTTTAATCCTTGACCTGAGCCTGCCTGTTTGCCAGGCATGGCCCAAAGCATGGCCCTGGGCTGGGCAGAGCCATTGCCTTTCTGAGGGCAGCACAGCCACAGCTGAGGCTGCAGTGGGATGTCCCAGCTCCCGGGGTGCAGGGCTGCAAATCCTTGGGGCAGCACCAAGTCCACAGGGCATGGGCTGCTGCAGGTTGGGGCCCACAGCTCATCATGGGGCTGTATGAAGGGAGAGGACAGAAGAGCTTTAGGAGCTGCCTGGGAAATAATTGGGAAGCTGGCTAGGAAATAATTAAAGGCTGGTGGGGTGGAGAGAGCAAGAAGAAGTTAAACCATCTGTCAGGGGTTTCAACAAGTTCACTTTTCCTTCTGTGGCTTGGTAGGATTTGTCATTCTCACTTCTGTCCAAGTTTTCGAGCTTCAGCCTGGGTTTTTTCTGCATATCCTGAGCATATAGGACATCCATTCCCTTATGTATTATACAGTACTTTAAAGAGGATTAAGACAATAGCTAATCTAAATGATGAATGATGTAGATTGCTCAGCCTCTGAGCCACCGTGGTTTTTCTTGCACACAGATTAGTCAGCTCAGTAGCTAAATATTGGGGCAAACAGTATAAATCCATGCACATAAGCCTCTCTGGCTTGAATAGGATAGAAGGATTTAGAAATGGGCTCTGACACTGCTCTGTGTCTTGTCATGGCGTCTGTGGCCGTCTCGCTGACACGACGGATGGGGAAGGCGGCTGGTGCACAGCCCAGGTGGCCAAGGAAATACAGCATCCAGTGCTGCTTGGTCGATGCTGCTATCAGATACAGATGGTGGCAGGAGAGGGAAGGGATCGATGCTGCTCACCTCCCTGCTGCTGGAGCCGGCTGTGTGCTGCTTCAGCCGGGGGAGGCTGATCCTCTCTCCGAGAGAGCAGAGGGAAAACACGGGCTGGGGTGGTTTCACTTGCATGAAAAGGCTGGTGTGGCTGGTACCTGCCCTCTGTCCCAGCATCAGTGCCAGGATGGTGCTGGCAACCCCCAGGGAGTGTGGCATGTAGGAGAGAGCTTGTACTAGCACTGGACTGACAGCAGGTTTTTCTTAAGCTCTGGAGGAGAAGGATTTAAATCTTTTATTTATATGTCTGGTCAAGTCTGTCAGAGTTGTGTCAAATATTTTTGACAAGCAAAAATGCCATTTGCTTCAGCTTAATGAAAAATGATTTTTATTTTCTCCCCCCTCCAGGAACTAAAGGAATTGTAGTTTCAATTGCAGACCCAAAAGCTCCTCAGGAAAAAAAAAA